>DWHP01007158.1:0-11079 GCA_018247895.1 Parnassius honrathi
TTCATATTTTAGTTGCGTATTATTATTTTTTTGCAAATTATGCTGTTTTTTATTTATGTTCTTTTTGTTTTTATTTTATTTAAAATGAAAAAAAAATGTAAAATATCAATGCCATAGGCTTCTATTTCGTTCACTTGTTACACCCTATTATTTTCCAGCCGGTAAAAAATCAATTATATATTATTGCACATTATTCTTGTAATTTTTTTCGTAAATCGGTATTTAGATACATTTGAATTATATCTTATGTGTTACACAACAAATGCATTTGAATTGATTTTTTGTGGGATAAGGGTGAAAAGGAGAGCACAGTCCACCTGATGGTAAGTAGTTGCTGTGACCCATAGACATCTACATCTACCCTCGACTACGAATCAAAATGAAGATGCGTTGTCACCCGTGAGGACTGAGTTTGAAAGCCTCGTTTCCACTGAATTATTGTATTTGACTTATTGTATAATGTATGTATTTTTACAATATATTTTATTTATTTTTATAATGTATCCTATTTGTTACTCACAGTATCGTAGTTTTCAACATCAATCAGGGTTGACTTGTAGAGAATGCCATAAAGCATTAGTATGTCCTTTAGCCTGGCAACAAAGATCAAATAAATCTTAAAAAATATAATAATCTGAAAAATTTTAAAAGTTTTTCAGATTAGATGACAGATTAAGTTCCAGCAAATATGATTTTGGTTGTAACAGGACTCGTTAAGTTAAATTAATAATCTCCAAGTATATTACAATGTAATATCATTAAAATGTAGAAATGTAAAATAAAAATAAATCCATTACTTAAATTAATCCATGATGAAAGTGTATTAAACCTCCCGATCTCGATGTCAACTTAAAGCGACATAAATAAACAGAAGTTTCGGATAATTCGATTGTCTAAGTGAGTTTTATACAAAGTAGTAAATAAAATAAGCGAGTCGGCTCCAATCGTCGTCGCCGGTTGGCTGGTCGCAAACGATATTTGCGTAGATCAAAGTGCTTCGTGACGGCGCTTACTTGATCAATATCAGTATGATCAAAACTGCTTCATTTTGAGCACGTAAAGTTTCTTCTCTGTATTATATTTTATAAATTATACATCATCAATATTTCTTCAAATTATACATCACCAGAGCGTCCCGTCGCCACTATAAGAAGATGTGATATATTCAACAGATTGGAGAGGAGGTTAATTTGTTAGAATCGTTAGAGATTGACGGTTCTTTCTCACATATTAATTATATGTTATATTAATAAGATTGGAAATGGATACCTGCGCGACATATAAGTTCACTTACCAACTAGCGACATCTGACGATTGTAATATTATTGGACCTCATTAATAAATCTTGCCTTATGTACTGGTCTATAGAAGTTATTTACGTCTCTATATCAGTTTTTGGAAGCTTTATTAGAACCTTATAGTGCCAAGAAGCGGTGCATGCGCTGCTATGCTCCGCTCCGAAGGGTATATAGACCCATTAAAATTACAGGATGTGAAGGATGTGAACTATCTCAGTGCTCGGAGGTGGCAAGCGCCTCCGGAACCTTCTTTCTTTTAAGTTGGTTGCAGGCACCCGTGGATTGCAATAACCACATACCATCAGGTGGACTGTAAGTACGTTTTAGGCAGTAAACATTTCAAATGCCATGGAACATTTAACATTGTCTGTTTGTTGGCAGCAGTTCGGGCGCGTTCCGTTCGTCGCCCGGCAGCGCCGACCAGCCCCCCGCGCCTCCGTTGTTTCTTCCCCCGCACCTTTCGCATCTCTCACAGCACCTCAATCATCTGTCGCAGCCCTTCTTCCCGTTAAAAGGTACGTGATAAATTACCAAATTTAAAAAGTTTGGTTTAGTGTTTTTCTTATAAAAATAATAATATACGTAGAATGATATTTCTTGATGACTATCATCGTTAAATCATCATTTATGCGTGCTAGGCCTCCGCCATAGACTGCCTCCTCTCTATTTGCGATGGTTGCCACGCTTGGTAAGAGATTTGGCAAGCACAGTTTATTTTATTAATTTCAACCGTTATCACGAAAGTTGCTGCTGTCCATCTCCTGCATCATTTCCATTTGTCGCCTCTTATAACACCCTGAGATCATATGAGGTGGTGAGTTTTCTAAAGCTGTTACTCGATTACTTGGCGAATTTTATTGATGGGTTTTATCAAATAAACTGATTGTCAAAGTCGAAGAAATTCTCTATATGTATAACTCTATTATTGTTTTCAATGATAGAATAGAATAAAATAATTTTTTGTCCAATATGAATTACAAGTAATTCTCATTAAAAGTCAATATTTTACTTCACCACTGGTTCGAAAAAAATCTTAGTCCTGGAAAGAACCGGCGACAAACCCAGCAGGACTTTTTTTTCAAATAAATTTTTAGGTCACAAAATATCGGATGGAATAATATATCATAATATTATCGACGGATGTACACTGTAGCGGCGCTGTCGTCGCGCCACAAGCGAAACACACCGAAGCCTAAATCGCGCTATCAAAAGTTACGAATCATAAACAGTATGTATAGGACATCTCCGAACTATCACACGGAGTGTTGGCCGCTCCCCGAGCGGAACACCTTGCCCGGCGGGAGGTCTCGCCTGCCAAATGTGATGAATATGGGAAAAGATGAGGCTAATGTCCAGGGGTAGACTGCTACGAATAAATTAAGAAGCACGAGAAAAATCTTATATTTTATAAAGATTTAATAATAATGTTTTATAAAGATTCCAACCCAAGTCCGCAAAATAGCAAAATATTCCGACCCCTGGGTCTAAGTTTAAGTATTATTTCAAAATTACATACTTGACATAACTAGTTACGTTTTAAGAAAAATAATTCAACAAGTTCATGCTACGAATTATTCGTAGCGCCTCTACGCGTCTATGTGAAACTTTTAAATTAGGTCCATTGAAAAAATAATTTTCAATATACGTAGCATATTTATCCTTTCTATTCCCAAAAATACTGCTTTGTTTTTTTTATAGATATGTATAATCGAAAACATTCTTTTTAAATAAATTTTTAATATATTTTTTTCATATTTGGTCAACGAATGAATACCATGGAGGCGGTATAAGATCGATTCGATCCGATTTAGCCTTGTGAATGTCGTAAGAAGCACTATGGGATGTACCAAAAATATGATAAGATTTCGTACCGGAACTTCGTATACTATCTCGTTTATACCAAACGTAACATATCCAGACCGGTGACGACAGAGGTATCAAAGACGGTGGTGAACCATTCTAGATTAAAGGAAGTATTAGTAATATTGAGTTGTCTAGCATTACGATCGTTATCTACCTGCTAAGTGTAGCGATTAAGGCAAACCCTCCCCGCAACGGGAGATGCTCGCTGGAACCTCACTGTGGTAGAGCCTCACTGCAGCTTTATTACAGTTGTCGTACGAATGGGTCGGCTCGACCGGGGCAAGACCACGCTCTCACAGAATACCAGTGTAATATAGTAGGGTAATGCTGCTGTATTTTGTATGATGAGTATGGAGAACCGGAGACTCTTATTACCGGAACCAAGGCATTCCATCTTAGTCCTCAGGGGTAACAACGCATTTGCATTTTGATTCTTGATTGAGGATAAACGTGATTGTTTATCGGCCACATTATCCACTTACCATCAGGTGGATTGTGCGCTCGTTTGTCACTCAATGCTACATTTAAAAAATGGAAGTCCTGTAGCCTTTGCTCTCCGGGTAACAGGCGTGATAGTTTATGTATATATATGCATAAGAACATTTTCTTTTCTACAGGCTGGGGTGCGCCTTGCCCCTGCTGTCCCAAAGAAGAAGCCCGCTCGTCAAGCGTAGCGGAATTACGACGTAAAGCCCATGAGCACTCGGCAGCTCTCCTCCACTCGCTAGCGAGCTTCCAGTCGCGCGCGCTGCTACCGCTGCCACTGCCACTACCACCGCTGCCGCTGTCCCTGCTACCACACGACGCCAGCGCGAACTCCACCAACGCTTCTGAACCGCACAAACATATGGAGTAAGGACAATATTAGACTAGCAGGCGATCTATTATATTAAAAGAAAGTTAAATATCAAATTTTTTTTACATTGCTGTGTACGTAATATGTAATATGCAAGTGTTACCAGTTTCATACGTTAATACCCCTTTTTGTAATGTCTAAGCGACGAAATTAACCATACTACTTTTTATTAAACTTCAATGTCAAATAGTTGAAAAAAAATTAAACACAAAAAGAAATACAATTAGTTATTAACGCCTTTGCAAAATTATATACAGCCTTCCTAACGCGTGTCAATCTTGTTAACAAAATAGTTTTGATTTATGTGCATGTTATTTTAATGGCTGAACCTCAAGAGAACAAACATCTTTATTAAAAAGTATATGTCAACCCCATTGTAACAGTCACAAAACAAATAAGTTATCCATTCATTCATTCAAACCAAATTTGAATAAAGAGATATTTTCTACCAGTCAACTCTTAGAAACAAAGAAAAATGTTGTCAGGTACATCACTAATAGCAGCTAATGAGTCAATGGTGATACTGATAATATAATGCTAACTATCAATAATCGGTAATCTCCGCGAGATCATTTAAAATATCAATTTGGGCATCCCAAGGGAGTATAGCTTGTCACATGACATTGTTACATTATACAGAAATAACACTGCGTTATGTTTCATTGTCAATTATGAAGTGGATGGAGAACATTAAAGTTTTTCTTAAGAATTATAAAATATTAAAATACATAAAGTAAAAAAAACACACTTTTGAATAACGGCGGCATATGAATACACTATATACTTCGTTGGAAACATAACTATCGCAGCTAATTCTTTTAATTAAAATCTTATATGTAAAATTGTTACCGTTGTTCAGATTGTGCTCAAACTTTGTCGATTTATTTCTTGCAGTCGCGCGAAGGTTATAGGCATAGTACAATTAACTTAATAGTAGATGGCGCCAGTGTTGTACCGACAAATTTATTTGATAGTCATATATCATTCATTATCAATGTATGTATAACTCTTCCAAATTTAAAACGTTGTAAATGTCGAAATTATTTCTTCTGCGTCTGCAACGCGCCAGGTACCAAAGAGTAAAAATATAAAATCCACCTCATTGTCTTGTCCTTGTGTAATTCAGTTTATACTTTCGTACGGTCTTGCACAACAACAGTGAAGTTTCTATTAATAATTCCGCCAAAGAGTGATCTTTCCCTGAATTCGCATAAATCGATTCAACCTAAATCGGTATCGGTTTTTGAAATGCAAATATTAGTTAATATTTATTGCTGTTAATTAATTGGCAGTAAAATAATCGAATTGAGTTGTTAGAATACTAAGTATTTGTCAATTCAATTCACTCAATTTCACGTTTCTTTAGATTTGCATTGATGATTTGAAAAGGTTAATGATTGATTATAGTCTTTACGTGACTTTATAAGCATTTTAAGTCTCATAAATACCAGTGTAAAATATCTAAACAATTAAAATACAACTTTTTGCTGATCGTAATTAATTACATTTAAAACGCATGTAAATTTTTATTATTTTACTATACATTTAATACGCATGCAAAAAAAAAAATGCTGTGCGTCGAGTCCAATACTACCATGATATATTTTTTGTTTCATATGAGAGCAGATTCTTCAAAAATCGTAAGTAACCGTTGAATATTGAAGGAATATAGAAGAAAAACATACAAAGACAAAACATTAAATGGTGGAGGGTAACTGCTTTTATGAAAATAATTCTGATTGTGCATCAAGATACTCAAGATTTGTGCTGTTATAATTTATTTTTCTTGTAAAAGGCTTAATCGATCAAATTTTAATTCGTACGTGCCATTAGTTGAATCCGAACAATATATTGTGCCATATTATATAAATAAGTTTATAGAATTTCCTTTTTATGCAAAATTGTAAATAGCCAATGAGGAGCTAAAGTTATTGTAATTTGTATTGCAATTTTAAAATAAATGCTTTCCCAGTGATACGAAATGTAGATAATAACTATAATGTCGAATAGGTGTCAGAAGTTTACCAAAAATAAAAATCAATAACTTGGAGATTTGGAGCTATCAGTTTGTCACACAAAAATGCATAAATTAAATTCTTTCTTAAAATGATTCTTTAAAGATATTTTGGCTTGGTCGATAAAAAGGCAAAAAACTTTTGAAAGTACGGTTCATAAAGGCTTTAAAACTGTAATGTTAAGCATATTTTATAATTTGAGAATCGTTCTATTCTTTTTAGGCCGTTATTTTTTTTAAGATCAATCAGTTCAACAACTATGCAGAAAACACTCAACATAACGAGCTAATGTCGAGCGCATATTTACTACAGAGACTTCTTCATTATTCGACGCTACGAGATAGCAATCATTATGACGTGTTTGGCTCGCATGTTCAAATTTGTGTTGCATCTTCATTTTCCGTGCAACATCTGATATATATTTTGTTGCATTAATACAAATTTGTTTCTAATAATTCCTTTTTATGTACGTAATATCGAATAAGTAAGTTATCATCAGCTTTGTCATGTGAGAACTATATTGTCTCAAATAATAAACCAGGGGTCACATGATCGCTAGTCTCATTCAATAATATCGACAAATAGTGAGATATATTCGGTATCGACATTGGTCAAACCTCGTTAAGACGGACGCTGTCGTATTGATTAATAAAGTTACCGCCTTAGTTGCAACAGTGTAGTGTTAAAATCTATATTTGCGTTATTAAAGTAAAAAGTTAAAGTTACAGCCTATATACATCCCACTGCTGGGTACAGGCCTCCTCTCATTTCTGAGAGGGTTTTAGGGCAAGGAAGTGTCCGTCGCACCGCCCCTATGCGTGTTGGCGAACTTCAGATGTCTTTGAAATATTTTTTTTCTTATTTCTCAGACATTGTTTCCTCAAGATGTTTCCCTTCATCGTTGAGCACGTGTTAAATCAGCACTTAAAATTGCAATAAACAATTTCATTATTGCCGGCGGGGACCAAATCCGGGTTGCTCGCCTACTGTGGAGTTTACAGCGAGCGCTATCTCAGCTGCCACGGCTCTCTATTTGCGTTATTGGTATTTTACAATATTTTAATGAAGTTTTATAGGTTTATTTCTATTTCTTTATAGGGTACAATAGTCCTTTTTTAATCTCACTTTTAAAATGTGTTTTATTCATTAATTTGATTTTGTTTCATTAATTGTGATTTACACGACCAATTTTAATAACTATGTTATACGCAGTATATACCTAAAGCACAAAGAGGCTGCTTATTAATATATTTTTATAAGTTCGTACAGACTCATGTCCAAACGCTGTTTTTATTTCAAGAAATGTCCTTTGTGAAACGTAGTATTACGATTCGTATGACTGTTTATTTTTATTTATACGATTAAATATATCCCTATGTGTTTCAATGAAGTTTCTCGTTTGCGGTAAAATATAATTTTACCAATTTAAATGTGTAAATAGCATATAGAATCACCTGTGCAGTATTCGACCAAAATGTTGTGAATATTCTTTTTAAATCGTAGATAGATTTTAGACGAAAATATATGTAAATAGTATACTGTGTTTATGAATTTGTCATAGTTCAATGTTCGTATTTTGTGCTAGAGTAAAACCATTAATGTAAATATGGAATAAATATTAAAAAAAAACATTTAATGCATCAAATACACTTTCAATGTTTTAAAATAGTTATTGGCAAAGCATTCATGTAAGTGTAAATGCAAAAGAGTTATTTTAATATAATAAAAGCATTTTTAATTGTTGTGTTCTAAATTAAATTGTCTGTGTGTATTATTAAATTTATAACTCGTAATGTTACGAATCATTACGAACCGTTGCACTTAAAACAAAATTTATAGTTTTTATTCCTCTTGTTATAAATTTTTATAATTAATAGAATCAGGCGTAACTTTGCGGGAATCTATTATAATAAAGATATTGATAGTTACTTTGCAACCATCCGCTGATTAAAATTAAAAGATGTGTCTTACCTAGTTCAAGGAGCACCTCCCGCCCTCCCTCAATCGCGTGCACTAATCCCGTCACCACAAATCCAAGCACTACTGCTCCCAACACCACTACTCCCAACACCATTATTCTAAGAAAGACACGCCATCGACGATAATACGACACGTGTTTTGCCTCTACATGAGGCATCTTCAGGTGATGTAGACTCCAAGGCGGCTGACCGCTAAGTTAGCCGCCTACGATACGATAGTACGACACGTGATTCGCCTCTACACGAGGCATCTTCTGGTGATGTAGACTCTAAGGCAGCTGACCGCTAAGTTATCTGCCTTAGAATCTACATCACCTGAAGATGCTTCGTGTAGAGACGAAACACGTGTCGTATTATCGTCGTCGGTGTGTCTTTCCTAGAATAGTGGTGTTGGGAGTAGTGGTGCTGGGATTAGTGGTGACGGGGTTAGTGCACGCAATTGAGGGAGGGCAGGAGGTGCTCTTCAAACTAGGTAAGACACATCATTTTATTTTATTCAGCGGATAGTTGCAAAGTAACTTTTAATATCTTTACTATAATGGATTTCCGCAAAGTAACGCCTGATTATATTAATTACTATAATAATATGAAAAATTTAAATAAATGAAACGTAATGATTTCTTATAATTCACGTGAATACTACACACTGAGTAAAACTACTTTTACGGATTTTATCGCATTAAAGAACATATAGCTGATGTGAAGCATCAACTTCCGGGAAGTCTGCAGTTTGTGATCATATCCTAAACGGCCCCAACCATTACATCAGATTTGATAGACCACAAATCCACGCGAAAGAACACCGATTCCTACCAAGGGTGATACGTGAGGCTATTGAAATTAAAAAACATCCTAATTTCAATAGAGAAGGAGGCTGGACACTACCACCTGCTTGGGACCCTAAAGTAAAGTAAAGTAAAGTAACAGCCTATATACGTCCCACTGCTGAGCACAGGCGTCCCCTCGTTTCTGAGATGGTTTTAGGGTTTTAGGTCTTGGGACCCTATAATTAATAAAATTAAAACTAAACCCAATCGTGCCACTACAAGACTTCAAGACACAGTCAGTTCATTTTGGATAGATCGGACAATTAACAATAATTAAAAAAGCTGAAGGTACTTCGGGTTGAACAATGACATCGGGACCTCAGTCATCTCAGTCCCCCGCATGAAGGTTAGAGAACAGGAGAACGATCGCCGTAGAAAATAGTGTTCCAGAAATATAGATACCAAAAGTGAGGCGCTGCGACCGCTAAGTTCGGTCAATAAAAGTCATTTTCAGTCTATTTTTCCATTTTTTAATGTTTGTTTTAAAAAAAAATTACAAAATTACGGATATCACGGAGAAAATTTGTACATTATTCACCTAACTTCAGCTACTTGTACTCATAAACTTCGCAGTCACTACTCACCGACGTCAGCACCGCTATAAATTCTACAATTTTCAAGGACAAATAAGGCGGGCTATGCTTTAGTACGTAGTGATTGTTCTCCTGTTCTCTAAAACCTTCATGGTCCCCCGCGACCAGGGGAGCTGGAAAGCACCCGAAACGTCGGGAATTAAAAGTAACTAAAACAAAACACGATAAAATCCGTAAAAGTAGTTTTAATCAATAAATGAAACGTGTTCTATGAAATACACCTAAGTAGTTACCTAGTCAAATGTAGGCAATTCTCTCCAAAATGGCATTCTATTGTGAGGTATAATATTTTGCAGACTTCAAAATATTTTATTTTTTGGATTTAGAAATGCCTTAGGGTCGGTTTTCTTTTTTGGTGGTGACAAAACGCCTGTTTTTAAAATTTTATTTCTTTATTGAATCCATTTCTGTGTTAAATCAAAACTGCCTCTATTAACTTCTACTTCGGCATTTTCACTTATATGTGGACAAGGGTTCATTCGAGATTATGTATACTGAGTTATGTAATCTTTCCACTCATAAAAATCTTAGGTCTTTTAGGGGGAGGTTCTTACCCCAGCCCCCCCCCACTCGGTTACCATATATTCATGCGGCAGACTACTAAAAAATTCATAAAAAGGGGGGGGGTTCCAGCACATAACCCTTTTAGGGGGAGGTTCCTACCCTTCCCCCCCTCTATCCGCCCACTCGACGACCGTAAATTCCTGCGGCAGATTACTAAAGAAATACCTTATTTTTTTCAATTATTATTTTATTTAATTATTATTTTTAATTGCTTTTTACTGACATTGAGACTATGAATTGAATTTAAATCATATACAAATATTTTATCCAAAATATTGTATACCAAATTGAATTATGTAACTTAATTATAAAATGTAATATGTAATGTAAAATAATAATGTAATTCAATATTTTATAATTGCTACGCCCAAACGAGGTTCAAATGACTATTTTTAAAATATCACATATACCATTTGAATGCAATAAATATTATGATTTTGAAAACAGGAGACCTTTTATTTTATTATTTATTATGATAAAGACCAGGGTTTAATAAATCACTTACAAGCTTACAGTATAATATGAATATCTCTCCTTCACTGGCATATTGATTGACAGATTAAATTCCCGCCATTTTTCTGAAAATTCTAATAGTGCACTTGAACATTTTGCTTTCAGTGCTATTGGATTAGTGGTGACGGAATTAGTGCACGCAATTGAGGGAAGGCAGGAGGTGCTCTTCAGACTAGGTAAGACACATCATTTTATTTTATTCAGCGGATGGTTGCAAAGTAACTTTTAATATTTTTAGTATAATGGATTTTCGCAAAGTAACGCCTGATTCTATTAATCATTTTGTTTTCGCGAGGCTCGAAAGATTTAATGGAAAGTTTATAAATTTACATAATTTTTTTTATGAAATACTGAATTACCGTTGCCATTACAGCTGATTTAAGTTCACTGCTGAACATAGGCTTCCCCCCATAGATTGCCTCATAGGGAAATAGTTGCCACACTAGGAAACTGCAGTTTGATTTTTTAAAGTCATTATCAAGAAGATGTATATGTGTTTTTTACGTGGTAGAGCCATGCTGCAGTTATATTAGAAGTATAGTTGTAGCACGAATGGGTCGGCTCGACCGGG
>DWHP01007159.1:0-11079 GCA_018247895.1 Parnassius honrathi
ATATATATATATATGTGTGTGTGTATATTATATGCTTTACTTTATTTTATTACATATTATAATCTGCTTTTTGTTTTCTTATCTGTATATTTGCTTGTGGTGTACAATAATAAATACCATTACTGTAATATAAAGGTTTCTCGCGTTGCAAACTTCGACAATAAAGAGGGGACGATAATTCGATTTCCGTGTTATGGCTGCGTAAATGAATTTATCACACCGTTACGTCCTGGGGATGTAGTAAGACGTGACTGGGAAACTCTAGAAAAATATAATAGCTTTACGACTGAGCAGACGTAAAATACCCAGACCGGCTACGAGGAGCTACGTCAAAGGTGCGAGAAGTCTTGTATTGCGATAGACAATCTGCCTGCTAACCGCGATGATTATGGCAAATCACCTACATTGAGGTGGCTAATGTTATGTGGCAGAATTTTACAAGCTGGTGATGAAGAAGAAGAAGAATAGATAATTCTTTTGACATTTCTGCGTTATAAAGTATTACGGCAAAACTACTTGGTCTCTGCCCCTCCAAATCATTATTTCAAAATGTAGTATTTAATTACTCCATAAACTGCTTAGCACCCACCTCAATTAATTCTGAACTCCTCTCAATTTTATAAAACGGTTGTGGTGTAGAGCTAGGACGCGCACCAAAAATTTGAGATGTACTTTTTTTTTCAAATAGCGCCTATCTCTTAAAAGTGTAAAATTGATATGTTTTGTAACTAACTATATGTATATGTCCCACTGCTAGATACAGGCATCCTCACATTTTCAAGAGGGTTTTTTTAGAGCAGAGAAAAGTCATAGCGACGCATCTATTTTCTGTAATGTTGGTGCTGTGAACATGTACGGCTCTCACAGCTTTATCTGACTCAGTGTTTGAATATTAAAACACCGACCTCCGTAATCTAAAGAACTTTAAGGTAACGTAAAGTAATTGTTCTTTTCTAGTTGTAATTCTAGTTCTAGTAATTGTTTACTTAAAAATTCGGTAGTATTTTAGCTCCATCGTAAAGACAAGAGTTGCAGCTACAAATTATATGAATAATTGAGGTCGATGACATTATAGTCGTTACTTTTTTAATGATTTAAATATTGGCACATTGATGATTTTTTTATATTTACAAAATAATTTTTTTAGGATTTTGCGCGTTGACGTTTTTTTATTTCAATTTTAATTTTACTTATTTTTGTCCCCCTTGACCACTCGAAACAGTGGGAATTAGAAATAAATAAAATAAAACACGATAAAATCCGTAAAAATAGTTTTATTGAACCATAGAGGAGACTTTTAGACATAAAGCTTACTCCAAAATAAATGCATAGAGAAAACCGCGCACACCATTTAGGTTGTGTTGGCGGACTGCCAGTAGTTCAAAAGCCTTTATCTAATGTCGGTGACCTCTATCGATCACTAATGTTGACCCCGGACAAAAAAATGATTTAGTCAATCTCAACCTATAAATTAGGCGATTTTGAAAATTGTGAACTACCGTCGCTTAGTATATTTTTTTTATTTCATTATTGGCAATTTGAACCTACCACTGACCACATTTGTACCATAACGCAAGACATACATAACACACTGGAACCTTACTTTTGTTGCCAGACCGAAATAGTTGAAATTAAATTGACATGCAACAGATGCAGTCCAATGAAGCTCTATGATGTTTCTCTAGGGCATTCATCTCAGTCCTCAGAAAAGACAAGGCATCTGAAGCTTTCTTTGTATGAAGATGGCTGAGGGTATCCAGGCGATGCAGAAGCCACATATTATTATCAAGTTCATTTTTATTTCCATGAATAAAATTACACGAAGTGAAATTACACTGTTTAAGGCGTAATGCCAAACACATTATACATACGTGTAAGCTTTGGGTCAACTACACGCGGGGAGCTATCGACGCTCTTTGAGTACAATATAATAAAAATCTGCGGATGTTATTGGGACTTCCAGGTTTCACACCGTAATGTGCACGCGATTCGCATCCCCCTACGTACAGTTTCGGGGAGCTTCAACAGCATTCTCAGAGCTATCAAGCTGAAAAACCTAACTGCCCGATCCTGTGGCACTGGGTGTACAGTCACACACATGTTGCAGGGGTGTCGCGTAGTGCATGCAGATATTTAAATAAGCATTGCCCTATTCCAACAAAGGTTACTAACACAGTTTTTAAAATCTTTATTTTGCCAGTATATGAACGAACGTCAGAAATAAATCAGTTTTTTTTATTTATCTTTACTTATAAGAGACGACGAAGGAAATAAATCGGAGGATTGGCAACAGGATCTTCCTGATATCAAAGATTAAAGTAAAAAAGTAAATTAAGAAATTAATGTACAATTGCTAACCCGTCAGCCAATCGTGGCAACTATGGCACGCATCATCTCTATGTGGTAATCTGGACTCGATAGCACGTAATTTATGAGTTAGAGCAAATTATTCAATCCTCAGATAAAATTTATTCACGGGATAAAATGCAACATAAATTATTTTAAAATTATACTTGTAATGTATAAATTGTTCAGTGTTTCTCTTTTATATTCAGTCAGGTTATAATTTATTTGAAGGATATCTTTCATCTACTTGAAATATCTTTCTTTAATTTTTAGGTTATTACTTAATTGTATTATACTTAATTTAAGAATCTGAGAAATTTATCTTCTTTGAGATATAATATCAATTTTCATATTTGACGCTTCTGCAATTAAATGTCCCATATAACATTTTTAATATTTCCTGCTTAATATTACACTGACTTCTGTCGTCTACAGTCTTTTATCATTTAAAATACATTTATTTCTTTGCATAACTTTCAGCGTTCTGGCCAAATTTTATTATTTTGTTATCAAATGCAACTAGAGAAAAGTTGAATATTTCCGCTTAACTGACACAAACGCTTTTCTGACACAATCTCTTAGCGTTATGACCACATTCAATAAGAAAAATTTGTTATTTTAAAGATATTATCATATTATCCACAACCTATTTAATTACCTCTTTTAGGAGGATGGTTACGCTTTATCGATGTCAATATCGATTCTGTTTGTGACAGGAGTACCAAGAATACCATAAGGAACACAATTATCTGTACTCATATATTATATCCATATCTATTTCCTTAAAATAGAATTAAACTCAGCAACAAGCAAAAAGCAATTAAAATTCCAGACTAGATTTCACCGATCGTGGAATGAAGGTGATAGGATATTCTTAATATCCTTATATAAATTTTCTTATAAAAAGTAAAATAAACATTTAAATATAGTTGTCACCTTATACTACTTTTACCATAAACGTGTCATGAAATGTGAAAACAGCATATTAATTATCAAATGAAATTATTTCTTTTTCTTATCTGTCTAAAAATAACAATGACAATGGTAGTCATTATTTACCGCAGATTATTATCTATATAAAATGTAAACCCGATTTATGTACAGTAGTATTTCGCCTTAATTTTAACAAAGTATTATTATAATAATTATTTTAATACCTATAACATAAATTTTGATTGATCATTTGTTCCGAGACAAAAAATACTTCTTCGTTTCCGTTAATATCATTACAACACTAATTACGTCTTTGTCTTTTTTCAACTTCATATGACAAAGTAGCCTCAATACGGCGAATATCAAAAACTATATTATATTAACGTGTTTATAATCTGAGGTAAAACTAACTTAAATAGCAGTTAGATTAGTATTATGCATTTTATTTTCGGATTTTTTATATTAACGTGATAAACGAGTCAAAATTCACCAAGTGATAAGTGGCCGGCCAATTACAGCTCAACGACACTTGCAACCAATTTGCATTTTATACTTGAGAACGAAAATGTTATGCCTCACAACCTAAAATTACCTTTAAATGACACAACTGTAGGTTAATTATTGCTTGGCGACAAAACAGGCAATATGGCGACGGTTGAAAAACTCTAGACTAACTAACTCCACTTATTCTGGACTAGCAGAAAAGGAGCTCTAACTCTTATTGACACCCATTAGTGATGTATCATTTCCATTATGTAACGCATTATTTGCAAAATGCAGCGTCTTCAACTTTGTCTTTACATACGAATATCTGTTGACGCATTAATGTCCATCCCCAACCTAGCGAAAGCTGTTTATTTTTATAATTAGGGGTGACAAACGAGCACACAGTCCACCTAAAGGTTAATTGATGCTGTGACCCGTAGACACCTACGTCTACCTCGATTGACAATCGAATTTCCTATACCCTACAACCTCTGAGGCACCGACTCGTTACCAATTACAAAAGGTCTCTTTTTCTTCATTATCCTCTTGATCAGCCGGTATAAGTACGCTGCTGGATATGGGCTTCTCCTGTGGTAGGAAGGATTTGCCTTAATCATCACGCATGGTAGGCAGACTTCCGATCACAGTAGCAGTCGTGCCGCACCTTTGACCAGTTCTTTGTTCACGGTCTCGGTAATTCTAATATACATCCTTTGTATTCGATATAATTAACCACCATTTATCGAAAGCTGCGATGGATTTCTGGCCTATCTCATAGTCTCTTCCATAATCTTATGACATCCGCGGGACGAAATGGAGTAATTAATTCTCGTACTCTGAAGGCTCAATTCATTGTTTCTTTCAGCATGAAAATCTAAATTTATTGTTAATTTATTTAGCTAGCTCTAGGTATTCTATATTAGTGTCTCCCGGATTAATGAACCAGAACCTAGATGTTTTATTTTTGCTAGTTGTATATAGTTGTATATAGTGCTAAAAGTATATTGACGAATCACTCTGGAGTAATTCAATGCCATCCCATATGTAGTGATGAAAATAATATAAATACATTAATATTCTATCGTCTTATTTGATATTATAATTTTATGAAAGAACTACAACTTTGACATTCGACCTATGACCATACAAAATCATTTATAAGTATATACTGTATGATTTTTTTCCGTCTGGAAAAAAATGAGTGTACTATGTGAACAGAGTAAAAACCTATGGCAGTGACATTTTACAAAAAATAAAAACAAAAATTTCGAATTAAATAAATAAATTTATTAAAATCTATCGAAATTCAAATCATATCCACTCTATTTTACGAATGGTAATAAAACAATAAATTAGTAGGCATCGTCGACTTCGTCACTTCGCAGGGTCACAGGCTCAAGGGCAAAGGGCAAAGTAATTGCTCAAAATTGCCTTTTTTCAAACGTTTAATTTAAATTTTTTTGTAAAATATCAGTGCAGTATAGGTTTCTACTCCGTTCACATATTACACCCTTTTTTCAGTTAATAAAAAAGGTCGTTCAGTATAGAATAATAGCCCGCAAGAGGCTATGTGTTATTAATATAAAAATGCCCTGACTTTTAAAATGGCGCTGGTGTTTGTAGTAAGCCCTGAGCGTAAGCCTATGTTTGCTGTTTTAAAAATAAATGACAACTTACAATATCGACTGTACATAACTCTTTATTTGAATCAATAAAGAGTAAACTTTCACTGTTCCAAGAGTAAATAGTAATAAAACTGATAATTACATGCAAAAACTAATGACAAAAAAAACCTTGGTCTACAAGTATCCATAAATAGAATATGTAATAGTATCACAAGTTTATGGAGGGAATACTAAATGTGAACATTACAACCTAAAAGTAATTAAGGACTTCTAATAAATTTATATAATGTAACGTAATTGCTTCGGACAGTTTCTTTTAAATTTATACGTAGTAGAGCCAAGCTGCAGTTATATTAGTAGTATAGTTGTAGCACGAATGGCTAGGTTCGACCGGGGAAGGACCACGCTCTCACAGAATACCAGCGTAAAATGGTAGTCAAATGCTGTTGTGTTTCGTATGGTGAGTGTAGAGAACCGGAGACTCTTTTTACTGGAAACGAGGCATTCCGTGTTAGTCCTCACGAATGACAACGCATCTGCATTTTGATTTTTAATTGAGGATAGATCTAGATGTCTATGGGCCGCAGCAACCACTTACTATCAGGTGTACTCGTTTGTCACCATATCCTATTAAAAAAATCGTATTTGTCGACCTACACTTCGCCTACCAGTATAAGGCTGCCATTTGTGAACCTTACGATGGATGCAGGTGGCACAGGACCGTGCTTTGTGGCATACCTTGGGGGAGGACTTGTGAAGGGCTGTAGGGATGATGACGATGATGATGAAGTGGTCAATGTCATCTATACCAGTATTTTCTTACCAGTAATTTTTTTACGTATTTTGTATGCTTAAATATATATGACGTTGTTGTATTATAAACCATACACGTAATAAAATCGTAAACAGACCTTTTTCTGCTTGTCGCGCTGCGCGCTAATCTCGAGAATAACTGAACCAATTTTGTGGCATTCAGCGATGTTTTAAGATAATCTTGGCTTAGCGTTTGTTTTATTTAAATTGGTTTGCAAATAAAAAAGATATATGTCAATTTCAAAGGGATTGTCGCGCGCTCAGTGGCGCGGACACGAATCGGAAAAAAAACCGGGGCTCGGCTGTTTTATCGGCGTAAGCTGACTGAACCGATTTACGCAAAAATGTAGTACTATTTTAAAACTTTAGGTATTATAAAATATTTTAATTAGTATATATATTGTACCTAGATGATATATATTTGAACAAATGAAATCACGACCACTGCTAGTAAGTAAATAACGTACACGTGGGTATCCATCTAGGTCAATGCTCTCCGACGAGATTTTAATACATTCTAGATCTCCATTAATATCTTTGTCCATCATTGTACTGCCACATAACCGACAGTGGCTTGTGAACATATTTGAAAATTAAATTCAAACAAGAGCGTTCTATTTTCCGAACGTTAAGTATGTTATAGCTCATAGCCACCTCTATAAATAACATGAAAAGTGAAGGCGACAAATGCGTTGTTATTCCTGAGGACTAAATTAGAAAGCTTAGCAGTCTGAAAGTTTAACTTGAGTTACTTAAAATAACACATAACTCAAAAATTAGACTGAGATTAGAGGATTTGCACCAAGTAAGAATTAAATGCGGCGAGGATTAAATTCAATCGTACGTCGAGTTCAAACCTCGCCACCACATATGAAATTGTTACAAGCAAATTTTGTTGCAGTGTTGATTTACCGCATGCTCAGCGGTGAAGGAAATCATCGAAAGTAAGCTCGCACATCTCTGAGTACCCCAACTTTTTTAAGGGTCCATTTTATTCCTCCTAATAAGGAATCACAAAACCTCCTTAGCCTGGTACTTTTTTATTTAATTTTGACGGAACTAAGAAATTAAATTACCAAGACAAGTACCAATAGTCTATTTACGGACGACAAAAAAGAGGGGAGGGGGGGGAGAAGTAATTTACGGAGATCGATAATCTTAAAGAATTAATTCAAATATAATCTTCGGTAAATGTGATCTTCTAATAAAAATTTTATGTAATATTTCTACTGAATAAATCTTAATGGCTTTTTTTATAAAAAAAAGGGTGACAAGCGAGCATATAGTCCACCTGATGGTAAGTAAATAAGCCTGTAGATATTAACATATTATATTATTATGGATTAAACATCTCAATGTTTTCAAACGCGTTATCACCATAAAGACTAAGATGAAATGCCTCGTTACCAGTAAAAATTAAAAACATGATATGGTGAAAATTTTATTTTTTAAATATCAAACTCTCGCTAGTGAGAGAGATGTTTTTATTTTTTTATCTCTTTTATTATATGATTCCGACACCGCGGCGAGACCCGCTTTATCTTATGTAGCGTAGTGCTCGCCTCTTAAAATGCGACTAGTTGACGAGCTGTAAGTCACTTAAATGCGTATTCTAAGGTCAGGTGATTGGCAGGGTCTACTTTTCTAGACAAACCGGTTTATACCAACCAACTACTAACTACCTAGGGGTAGTTTCAAAACAAGGTGAGTGCCTGAAAAGCATCAAGAGATATTTGTAGTGTATAGTACGACCACGTGGTACAGAGACCACAAGCCTAATATCGATTTATTGATGACCCAGAGTAAAACACTCTAGTGACTAAGGATTTGGACAACTTGAGAAGCAAGAGGAATGCAAAGAATGAAAACACGTTCTCCTTTAGTTGCTCAGTCAGACCAGTTGCCTTAATAATATATCTTCTCAGTGCTGTGATGCCTAGTCTGGTGCCATTGCACAATCTTGGTGCATCAAGGTTACGCATAAACAGAAAGTGTGACGGTAACTTTTAAACTGGGTAGGCAGCACCGTTTTCATTGGCCACAACGGTAAGTAATATTATTAGTATATTAATAATATAATATTGTAACTTTCGTTAAAATAAGTAATTATTATACAAATTTTGAAGCTAATTATTTAATTAACCACACTTCAATGAGTCTTACGTGTTCGTAATAACACGTTTACTATGTATTTATAACAGCTCGATGATTTGTTTGGTACTACATCGCGGCTTAGAGTGACCGGCATTATGAACACGTAGCAATGTCAAGAAAATTCCTAATTTGAATTCCATTAAACAACGATATATTGTCGTCGCCTAAAGAACTTGCTTGTAGAGCCAACGCATTGTCTATTTCACAGCACCAGTCTTTTGAGGTTCCGTACAGACGTCTAGTTTGATAGTGATAAATCCATTTTGATGTCCACCAATCATTTAAATTAGTACCTATGCCATAGTAGCGATTTTAATCACATAGTTATCATTCTCTTATATGTTGTGAATAATAATAATTAAAAAGTATCTATTATGTGAATAACTATTATTAATTATAACATTTTTTAAATAAATGCTATCAACCCCTTTCTATGTTCCATTCCTTTAGGAATACAAGCAAAGCTACTAATATTAACAGTACTTCCATTAATTACTCCAGGCTAACGGTATGTAATCTTAACCATCAGGCAACTGTCTTTTAAAACAAATACTTCTATAAAGAAAACTATGACGGCACACAAGATCCCGTACGTTCAAGATTTTCCTAGACATCTTATATTATTATAATCAAAAAAGCATTAAGTCTGGTGAATCACTTTAAAAGATGAATCGAAAGCCTGATGATGATGACGTTAAAATAGTGTATATGTAATATGTGAACTAAAAAACAGAAGATTAATAACAATTCCTCTAGAAGATAGCAAAATTAAAAGATATTTTAATTTTAATGAATTGCTCGGTCTACACTACGAAGAACCAGAACATTCCATGGTCTATATATTGTCGATCATGGAATGCTACTGCGCACTCGCCCATAATGAGTGGGACTAATATTTATGTATAGTGCAAAGAGAGTAATATATAAAAGCATACACATAATTATAGATGATAGAGCCATGCTGCAGTTATATTAGTAGCATAGTTGTAGCACGAATGGGTCGGCTCGACCAGGGAAGGACCACGCTCTCACAAATTAGCAGCGTAAAATAGTAGCTTAATACTGCTGTGTTTCGTATGGTGAGTATAGAGAACCGGAGACCCTTTTTACTAGAAACGAGGCATTCCATCTTATACCTCACGGGTGACAACGTATTTGCATTTTGATTTGAATATTGCGTAAACGTGATGCTACTGCCACGTATCATAAGCTATGAGATGTTTCTGTCAAATCGAAAGAAAGAAACAAAGTAGCATGAAATCTTACGCCGCCACCAAACAGTAAATTGAATTCAGCATTTTATGTGACGTCCGCGGGGATCGAAATCGTGAAGCTGGTCCTGAGCAGATCAGTAAAATAACGTTACTAATCTATTAAAAATAGACTTAATTTAAGAAAAAACAAAACATCTTTAAATGCTATCATTACTACATAAACTTAAAAAAAATGTCAGAAAGGAATTGGCGATTCGTAGACAAAATATTGCTACTTTACTAACGAAATTACCTACCTCAACGATACACTAAAGAGCAGTCACGAAGGAGCCTCTATTAACTTAGCAATTTGCCGCTGCTTTCAGATGCCTGTAAGGTTTGTGAGCGGAAAATTCGCAATCTGTACTATCAAAAGGAAATGATTATTACTAAATGCAGTATTCAATGAAATGTCTTTAAAATATACTATTGCGTTTACTAGTATACAATTACTTTATTTATTTAAAATCCTTTTTCATCACTTTATAAATCGTTTAATATATTAATTACTGTATAGCTCAAATGTATTCCTTGAAATCATTATTTTATTACTTTATGCTGTTAACAATTTAAACGGTATATAAAAACGTAAAAATAATTTCAGAATACGTAAAATAAATATGATTTTAAACATAATTTCAATCTTCCATAAAAACAGAAGTAAAATATTTGTTGTCTGATTTAAGACAAAATTATATTTTTCCAATAATTCTTCCAATAATTCTAACTTTTTACATTTTAACATCCACAATACTATTCTAAGATTTAGAAATATCTTCCGAGAATCACATATTACGAAAATATGCTCGTCTAAAAATTACACAATATACATACCATAGAATTATTACCCGGATAAATACAAATAATTATACTATTACAAAATTACTGTTCACACCTGGTTTATAAGTGTAAATAAATACGGTTTGTTTATATAAGTATTTATTGGACTGTCGAAATAATACAAACAACCGTAGGTTTTTAACACCTTAGTGGTTACAAGGGCATTGTTAAGGCAAGACCGGCACTTTATTTCAAGACATGACAACAACTACACCAACACAATGCAAGCTATTGAAAGAAAAAGCGGGATTTCCAGCTCTTGTATGTTTTTTAGATCTATACTATTGACATTGAAAAAAAATATTTAACTAAGCTATTTACTTAATGATATGAGTGAAATTTCAATAGCACAGAAAGAATTTTCCCGTTACATTTGTTTAAACTTAAGGATATATTTATATCAATAAAAAATATAGCCGAGGTTAGAACATTTTTTAAAAGCTTTGCTTTGTCTTTTTCAACTTAACTTATAAAAAGTTATTTTTTACCACTGGTTCGAAAATACAAGATTGCCTATCATGGGATGAGCTATTTAATCATGCATGTCCTTATCCTTTAATATTATCATTATCATCATCATCATTACAGCCCTTCACAAGTCCACTGCTGAACATAGCACGGTCCTGCGC
>DWHP01007160.1:0-11078 GCA_018247895.1 Parnassius honrathi
TCTTACTAGCAGGTTTACAATGATGATGCACTGATAATTTAAAATACTTATATTTATTTATTAAACTTTGTAATAAATGAAACAAAATTGCTTTAGAAACAAAAATCACACTTGTGAACACAAATAACTAATATGTCATTTCGTCTTACTGGGACCCTGTGTCTTAATAATGCCATAATAAAAACAAATAAATATTTAACTTCTTAATGAATACGAAAAGTTGTCAATGCTTATATTAAATCTAATGAGATACCATTACTTACTTTTAATCATCTTACATCAGATTTAACGAGTTTCTCATCATGTAAAAGTACTATACTAATCAACCTTTTTCATCTTTTTTTTTAAACTATCTCCTGAACAGTAAAATATTTTATCAGCGGGTGTGAGTCCAACACACACCACACTAAACGCCACGAGTAAGACATCGTCGCATACCATCAACTGAATCTTCTTTACAAGCCGGATAGTACCCAGAAGGTTTAGTATCGTGGCGTTTTGGTTTAGATTCCGTAAGCTTATCCGCTATCAAAGAAGCAGTCTTTACTGAGGTTCGCTTTCGCGTTTCAGCAACTGCAGGTTGTGCACATGTACAGCTAGTAACTGGCGCTGGTTTTGGTGATTTTGTGTTAATCTTTATCATGGATGAAGTACCAAGAACATCTCCTGATCTTGACAGTGGTACAGTAATCTGTGATGTGGAATTCGTAGCACTGGCACCAAACAAATCTTTTGTTACCTCTTGAGCCCTGTAATTCAGACTTCTTGCGTGGAGCAGTTGCTATAACTTTAAACTTAGGAGTTGGTAAAAATTCATGAATCTCACACGTGGTTGATTGATTGTCTATCTTTTGTGAAGTTCCAGCATTCGTGTTGTTTTTTGAGAGCAAGGACAGTGGCAAATTCTCAGCATCTGTGCCTGACCCATCTCAATCTTCCGCATTTGCAGTTGAACTCTCTTGTTACCCCGATTCATCAGATGAGACAGAAGATTTTGAAGTGTTAACAACGCAGAGGGCGCTAATGCCTCTTTAGGAACAGCGTCTGGGTTATATGGATATAACCCTGTAGCGCGAAACCCATTCGAGATTTGTTTTATATTGGTAATAGTCATACATTTCGGCCATACTTGTGAGACATTGACATGAGACATGACAAGCTTGTCTTGTTAAGGGTTCCTTTGGGATGCTAACTGACGTATTTAATCAATTCTTGGCCCCAATGGTGCTCAAAAAAACGGTAAACAGGTATTTGACGGAAGACGATATAAGGTAATTCCACATTTCTCGGCTTCCTCGACAATAGTAAAGTCCAGATGGCATTTTGCACCAGCAAATATGAAGGTACATGGCCCTGATTTTCTGTGTTTATGCAAATAATTAATAAACTGTATGAAAATTTCTGTCGTCATACTTCTTTTTGGCGTCATCTTCACAAGCGAGCCTGGAGGTAAATTGTCTTGGAGTTCTAGCTTTAGTCTCTTACCTTTGAATAATATCATTGCCGGAATAGCTGATCCTATAGCATTTCCGCGGCCTGCCACAGCCACACTTTCAGCATGCTCATTCTCTACTTGATGAACTCTCTTTCTTCCTTTGGCTGTCGGAACTTCCTGCTAATGGTGCAAAGATATGCGACAGTTTTTTTTTGATCAATATTGTAAATGCTTTCAGGTTTATGTTCAATTCCTAGTCTATCCAGCACACTTTGTATTTGGAAAAGTGACCTGTGCTTTACAATTTAGTAAAAGCCTGTACGCGCAACATCTTTGTGGTCAACGGCACTCCGACATCAACCAAACGTATGATAGTTCTAAAAAGTCAAGCTTCTTGTTCTGTAGTCAATATAGTCGACCGATCTAGCTTTCGTGTAGTCGACACACTCGCCAGATGGGTGCGTAGGGTTCTTCTTGGGATGTCGTATCTGGCTGCAACAGCATATGTAAATAATATACCTCTTTCCATCTGTTGCGAAGTCCATTGAGGCATTTTATTTCTTATGGTAGAAGCTGGTGATTCGTTTTCCATGTTGTTACTGAAAGCAAGGGTTTACTGTGATACTTTTCTAACTGACATAAAACATTGTCCTAATGAGGCCTGTACTTGTGCAGTTATAAGACCTATACATTTTTTTTGTAGGCTTTATTAGGGCATAGCACATGTGTAAACAAAATCACTATTATATGGAATACACAGATATTACAGCTTTTTCACTTATCTGAAGAGATGGCTACACGTATAATTATGATTTCTTATATTTACGCGAACACTACACATTGAAATAATACTAGTTTTTACGGATTTTGTCGCGTATATTTAACTTTTTAAATACCCTAATGTTGAGAGTTGAGAGTTGAGACGAGAACATCTCTGTCCTCCCCGTGACCATGGGTGCTGTAAAGCTCTCGAAACGTCGGGTATTTAAAAAGGTAAATATACGCGACAAAATCCGTAAAAACTAGTATTATTTCAACACCTATATTTATCCTATAAACAAAACACATCACACCGCGTACAAATAAAAATAAAAAAATACTTACGGTTTACTTTGCCAGAATTTTATAAAAACAAGCGCGCGCTCCGCGTCGTTGTTGATTTCGACTGCGGGTTCCAACGAGGAATGGCGATCTGAGATCCATTAATCGAAGCATTGATTTCTTGTGCCAAAAAGATCGATTTCTTATATCGATATATAGTATTGATTCGATCCAGTGAATCGATATTTCGCCCTAGAAAATCGAGATCAAATCTTTTTCTGTTTTTATAAGAACAGTAAAATGATTAACAATTACTTGAATGTACCCAAACTGGTAAATAATGACAGTCTTTCTATACAAAAACTCGCAAAACTGCTCTGTGCTCAGTTTCTTTCGTCTCTTCTTAATGGATTAAGGAAATAAAAAAGTTTGTAAGCTGTACTTCTTTGTATATTTTGATATTGTAAATATAAATTCTGAAAGCAAATCGAAAAAAGATCGATTTTTGAGAAATAGATCTTTTAGACCTCGATTTTTTTGTGAATCGATTCATTAGATCTCGATCCGAATCGATTTAAAAATCCATCTCTAGTTACAGCACGCTCGCGGCACGGGCCACTTGCTGTGCTTGTGGGTGTTAGTTAATGTTGCTGTGCGTGTGGGTGTTAGTAAAACAAGCACACATCTACAAACATTGGCGGCTATTTAAACGAATAGAAAGCTAATGAAACGGGAAATTTAAAAAATAGGCCTTATCATGACATAGGCCTTATTTGGTCACCCACCTTGTATGCGGCAGCACAGGCGCACTCTGTTCCCTCCGGCTGTACGCGCTCTCCGGGGCGCGGTGAGGCACCGCCACGCTCCTAACTCCGGGCTGCTGCTGAGAATAACTTGACAGAAAAATCCTATAGTAAATGATTTTCGTTTGACCCGGGATTTGAACCCGGAACCTCAGCAATCGCGTTTACGGCCACTGGGTCAAGGAGGCAGTCGCAATTCAATTAAACTCGCATATTTATTACACCTTAGTCATTACATAATAAATGCATCGAAGAAGAAGTAGGCACGGGATTTCCCCAACACGCGGAGAATGGAGGTATGTAATGTAATAGTAACGCTTATTCCACAGTTCGAACTTGCTGTGATTTATTTAGTGTAATATTTACCGTGCTCCGACACCACGTGTACCATTGGCAGTTACGTGGGCAGGTGCTGTATGAAATTAAAATATCTGAAACTATTGTAATATTTGATACCTTATCAAGGGAGCCGTCCATCTTAGTTCGCGGTCTGACAACGCAACTTTATTTTGATTCTTAATTGAAAATAAACGTAGTTCTTTAAAGTCTAACTTTTCTTACCATCAAGTTGGCTGTGTGCTACTAAAAATTATACAAAATGACTGTAAAGTTGTATTACATATTTAAAAAAATATATAATCCTGCCAGGTTTCGCGCTGGTTCTTCCCAGGACAGAGGTACTTTCCGAACTAACCGGTAAATGAAAAAATACTTTCAACAAGTATTGTGTAATATAATCAACATTAAGTTGCCTGCTTGTTTGGATAACATGCATTAATGTTTTGTGCATAGTGACGTACAGCGGACATGTAAAACCAATTGTATTTTTCTACATACTTCGCAGCTAGAGACTTGCAAAAGCCACTCAGCAGAACTACTAAAATAATATTGAGGTCATCCGGAAACCGGGTTTCGGGGGCTATGTGTGGTTGATGTTGTTCGTCGTCCTATTACATAAAACAACGTAATCAGTAGGTATCTACACTTACTATTTCTACGATGTTTCTTAAAATAATCCATGAACAGGTAGTTTGCATATATTATAATTAAATAATCGTAAAAAATTAATAACGCATTCACATAATTAGCTGGGTGCTACGTTGATAGTGGCGTGGTCTAACCGACATGTTTACATAGCGGGCCATTAGTTTGAGATGTTGAAATGCAGAGGAGCGGCTCGGCAGCTGCGCGCGCACGCTTTGTTGTGATCACATCAACATTGACCCGCAGCCGCGGCCCCTGTCCCCGCGTCCACTCACTCACTGCGTCGCGTGAGCCGCGGTTCGGGCGCTCTCGTCCACTCACTCACTCGCTGCTTACTCGTCGACTCACTTGTAATCATTTCCTTTATTTCACGAATTAAATGAAACTTTTTTACGTATTTTATCGTGTTTAATTTTTACTTTTTAATTCTTGACATTTCGGGTGCTTTACGGACCCACCATGGTCACGGGGGACGGACTGAGATATGTTTGATGTAATAGTTAGCTTGGCTACGTTCAGCTTTTGAATATTAATTTTTTGTCCGATCAACAGAGAGCCAGCTCACAGTGTCCTGAAGTCTTGCAGTGATATGCTTGTGTTTGGATTTCATTGTATTAATTATAGGATCCCAAGCAGATGGCAAAACCCCGCCATCTTGTGTATTGAAATTAGGATTGTTTTTAATTTCAATGGGCTCACGAATCACTGACAAGAAAAGGTCTTCTTTTGCGACGATTTGTACTCTATCGAACCTGATGTAATGGCGGGGGCGATCTTGAACATGATCACAGACTGCGGACTTCCTGGAGCGTCGGTGCTTCACGTTAGCTCTCTACGTTACGTATTAGGTACGCCTAGTTAGATACGCCGGCAGTTTCGTTGTTTGTAGCGTCGACTTTTTGAATATTGTAGCAATAACATGCAACTAGGTACCTATATATTATGTACTGTGGTTGAAGCTTGAAAAATATTATAGATCGTAATAAAAGGGAAAACAACCGGCGTTGTTTTTTTATAGATCAAGGATGACAAACGAACGCACAGTTCACCTGATGGTAAGGTGACACTGTTGTAAATAGATGTGTACATTATTACTCAATTAAGAATCAAAATGAAAATGCGTTGTCACTCTTGAGAACTAAGATAGAATGCCACGTTTTCAGTGAAAGGAATTTCCGGTTCTCTAGACCTACCCACCATACATTTTACGTTGATTCCGTAAGCGCGTGATACTTCCCCGCTCGAGTCGATTCATTCTTAGTACAACCATAACATGGGTGCAGCGTGGCTTTACCACTTAAAGATTGCTGAACATATCCGGCTAAATTTAGCAGATTAATTTAGCAAGTTTAAGATTAGCTTCGATTACACAGTAATCAAATGAAACTTTGTGGGACTCGGAGAATACTTGTAGAATAGATCATTGGGTGGGTGGATTCCATAGATTTACAAATAAAATATTTGTTTTTGTTACCCTTTGTCTAAATTTGGATGGTTTAAAGTAGTTATATCACTACAGGAGGGAGGAAGCGTAACTGACAACTAACGGCATACTCATCTCATTTCTAAAATATTTTTGAAGCAGAGTCTGCCGGGCTGTCTCAGTGCGTTTATAACGGATTCTACATTATTTCTTGACCTGTAAGTTTTCCCACAATGTTACTTTCACCATTTATTGCCGGATTGCAACTAAAATGAAGATTTGTACTAGATACGTTTCGAGGGGTTTAGCTTGATCCTGAGCCAGAGCTGAAACCGTTGAAGAACATAATGTTATATAATTATTTGGTTTGTGTCGTTAAATAAGTCGCCCTCTGCCGCCTCTTGCGACCACCGCGGGACGACATGGGGTGGTGGATATTCTTACACCACCAACACACGGTAGCGAGCTGCAAAATGATCGTTATAAAAATTAAATTAAAAACTGTGACTGCCAAGCAGCTTGCCAAGCTTGCAACTATGGAAAGTATCCTTCCTACGAAACGCTCTGTGGAGGGTTCAGCGGAGGGCCTTTATAGAATGGATGAATGAATGATATGAATACCCTCGGACAATAATTGATACGCACTCTTCTCTTCGCTTACCAGTGCTTGCAACAGGCTTTTATTTGCTTTCAAATCGGTATTTACTAACCCGCCCTACAAGTTCACGATCAGGGTCAAGGACGGCATGACTACTCTTTTTTCAGGATTTTGTTGCTAACACAGTCCTAAATGAGAGGCGCAACAAGCGCGTAAAAGCAGGAGACAACAGGCTTACCTGTTCCAGTAGCCGTGTTCACGTCTATACTCAGGGTTTAAGAACCTCCTTGTCGATTATACGGGTCTAACCCACAATAAAAACTCAAATTTACTTATGTTCGTGTACAATTGGCTTATGAAACTATTTTTTTGTTAAATAAATGTCTAATAATATAGTAAAGTCGAACATTATGGCCTCAAATAGTTTAAGAGGAAATCGTGGAATGCGTTTCAAAACCTATTTCGCTTTTCTTTCTTTTTAAGTGTTAGTTATAACACAATTATCCTTGTCTACTGCACGCCCGTGACAGTGACCTCCGAAATAATGAGCGTAGATCTCTCCACATATAGTACAGCAACTAAAATTCACCCAAAGACACGCGAAGAATGTGTTATGTTTTTTAAACATTGCATGTCACCGCCAAGCCGTCATATACTTAAACAGTAAAAATAATGATTTCTTATATTTATGCGAACACTACATATTCATTAAAACTACTTTTACAGATTTTATCGCGTTCAATTTTAAATGATTTTTTTATATCCCGACGTTTCGAGTGCTTTCCAGCAATCATGGTCACGGGGGACTGAGATGACTGATGTCCCGATGTCAAAATTAACCCGGAGTACCTTCGGCTTTCTAATTATTATTTATGGTCCGACCCACGCATAATGAACTTACTGTGTCTTGAAGTCTTGCAGTGGTATGCTTGGGTTTAGTTTTAATTTTATTAAATACAGGGTCCCAAGCAAGTGGTAGTAACTAGTCTCATTCTCTATTGAAGTTAGGATATTTTTTAATTTCAACAGCCTCACGTATCATCCTTGGTGAGAATCGATGTTCTTTCGCGAGGATTTGTGGTCTATCAAATCTGATGTAATGGTTGGGGATGTCTAGTATAAGATCACAAACTGTAGACTACCGATGAAGTCCGTAAAAGTAGCTTTAATCAACAGTAAAAATATTAAGAAAAACTTTAAAGAAAATCTGAAGGCTGGGTGTGACTATTTAGTATACAACCCTTGAACGAAATGGGTATCTTAGATCATAATGTAGCGGGAAATATCCTCCTACAACACGGGCGACATTTTGCTTTTGTAAAACGTGTTCCGGAGAGCGCAGCCGCGGTCTGTTGCTTCCGTCAGTACCCTCTGTACGTGTAAATGGAATTGAAGTGTGCTATTGAAACAACTGGCCGCTGTGGAGCTCATGGCTATGTGCATGCTTAACTATGTAACCATTGCACTGTATAGCATAAATAATCATTTTTAAATTCGTTGACGGTCTGCTGTCCGCCAGCCAATGTTCAGGTTGGCTGCACGGAATGTGATGAAACAATGCCGGGAGGGAGCTAAGCGATATTTTTTTGAAAAAAATACAAAAAATGGGGAAATTAAATATTATTGATTATCTTAAATTCAAAAAACGCCACGCTGGTTGATGCTATCCTGGCGAAGCCGGGGGCGGGTTGTTACTCGTGAATATTAAGTACTTGAAGTCTTAGCAAATATTGTCAATGTAATATTTCTTACATCATAATTTGTATACTTCAATGTAATACCGAAAATATTTACCTACAATGGTATAATATTTAATATTATTCGAATGACCTGTGATCGGAAAGCTCGATGAGAAGCACAAGAAATGACAAATATATAAAAATACAATAAATTGCTTTACACTTTTTGCTTATCGCTACACCAACGATCCTAATATTATTGCAGAGTGCACAAAACCTAACTGTTATTCTATTAACAATATTCCATACTTGTTAATTTGCAACAATCAGGATTTTCCGATTAAAATCAGGTTACTTGTCATGACTTTTCAACGTTCCCTCCGGTAATCCTATCCGGTCAACCTGTTATCAGCTTATACCGTTGAAGGAGGATCCACATAGCTCTGCGCCTGTGGGCCGCGGTAGCCGCTTGTAAACGTTTCTTATTCTAATTTAATTTAAAAAAAACTTTTTGAAGGTTTTTATACTGATTGTGTCAACTTTCGACTCAATCCACATTGGTGTACGATAAAGTTTCACGCGAAAAACCGTAACCGTGCGGAAAAAAAACCATACATTAGTTTATATCACTCGTACGGATCGAACATCAACTCACTGTATTAGCGTTCACGCACGAAACTAAGTGACTAGTTCAAGTCTCAGTTCATCGGGAAGTTCATTTCAAAATTAACTACTAAATTTGGCCCGACCAAACATACATGAACGCAAATTAATAACAAACGTGCTAAATTAAAAATGAAATTTATTTACTTATTTGTAATTAAAAATTGCACTCTTGGGTGGCTCAGTTCACCCATCCAGGAGTGGAATTTTAGCCTATAGAGAAAAATTTTCACAATAGATATCCTACATTAAATGGCAGGATAATTTATTTTACTTACTCTGATGTTAACACATGGTATACTATAAAACATATAGTTACTTGTACACTGTTCGGCTCATCTTCGCAGCTATGTATGTATAAAGGTTTTAATGAGCATAACAAAGGATATGGCAGGAAAAAGTGTAATTAAAGCAGAGTTAAAAACCGCGTTGCCAGCGCTACCGGCTCATGGACGAGCGCGGGAGCCGGCCGCGACCGCCGACGCCGAGGAGGACCACGCGTCATGCTCTGGGTGGACTGTCCGGCGACCGTGTTATAAACGAATTAATTTTACTAAATAGTAAATTTTAAAATTTTCTGTAAGTTTTGAGGTTTTTGATTAAAATGTATTTCTTTATTTAACCTTTATTGTTAACACTTTCAAAATTAGGGTAACAAAGGGTGGACTCACGCCTTTCGGCATCCTTTACTAGTCAACCCGTAAAGCGAATGAGATTTTGTGGCAGGTGCAATTACACATATACGTACCATCATATAAATGTAATATACAAAATTTATTATTACTTTTAAAAAAGGGTAAATAATTACTGTTTTAATTTATTTTAATAATTAAATATTTAAAATCAAGTCGTATCATCTTTCATTTTGAATAGTTCTGGACTAGTACCATGCATTTTTTTCTATAACAAAACTTATAATTTCTTTATCTAAAGTTTAATATACGGTGCCCTGCGGTTATACCATAGGCCAATTCTTCTTCTGCGGTTATACCATAGGCCAATGCCTAATGTACATTATTATAATTCTATAATTGCTCTTAATAAGTTATATGATTGTTTGGCACGTCGTCATCCCAGTGGAGGATTGTCACTACTTGCCAAGCGACCGGCAGCAGTGGAGCGTGGACCAGATGCCGGGCGGACTGTTCTTAGTCTAGCGCCTGGTCACTTTGATAATCATTGCATTAAGAGATTTCTTACAAATTTTCTTACCCTTTCTCAGTTGTTGGTAATACTACATACATGAGTAGAATTTTATATTTTACAGCTATGACAATGTTTTCTCAAATCGCAGTTAAATATTTATATTATTTTATTGAATAAGGGTGACCAAAAAGCACAAAAAAATTATATCTTAAGAATGGTTCAATAACTGCCATTTGTATATTATTTATATGATATGTTTTACCGGATAAAGTTGAAACCTGAAGCCGTGAGCGTCACGTGGGGTGAGCCTAGCGGCAGCACGATTTCAATTGGGTAAGGAGGCGAGTCCAGCAAGTTTTTATTATTTCCATGAGTTCTCTGAACGCGACGACCGCGGCCTGTGCGTTCTCATTACAACTTCCATTTTCATTTCTATGTTTTAGTTCCAACTGACAAGCTCATAGTTCAGTGCTTAGCGTACTTATTTCCTTTTACCGCACTGGTTTAGGAATCAAATTCCGCGACACACATTCCGCGGATAAATTATTTAATTTCGATTTCTCGTGACTGATACGACTTATATTATATCATATTGTCTACTACTATCATAGTATAAATATATAGTATATCAAGCCTTTGTATTTTCGAGAATGCATCTGACAAAACTTTGTCATTCCAATCAAAAATAAATATTTGCGGAAGAACCATCTTGAACAATATCACTAATCAGTAATAATCACCGCCTAATTTCCCGTCACCAGAGAACACAAATTTTTCCGGTTCTCTATACTTATCATACGAAACGCATTAAGCTGCTATCCTGCTGCTGCGTGGTCTTTTTCCGATAGAGCCGACCTATTGGTACTACAACTGTAATATAACTGCAGCACAACTCTACCACGTAGAGTTGTGTGTGCAGGTAACAGTGGTAGAGCCACGCGGCAGCTTTGCTGTTGCATGTATGGGCCCACATGAAACCGGGGTGGTACCACGAACTCACAGAATACCGGCGTGAGGTGGAAGTTCTGCTTCCGCGTTGCGTCTGGTGAGTGTAGGTGGCCGGAAGCCCAACTCTCCCCCCCATCAACATGGTAGCAGAATTAAATGTCAAACTACCCCATGAGGGTACCAACACCCATGGAGAATCCCTCGCTGAGAAACCACGACCAAGTTACTCCACTCCTAAACGTGGGTGCTCAAGCTACCCCGCGTATTCTGGGGGGGGGGGGATGGGGGCAAAATTCCGCTCAAGACTACAACTGCTCGGTGCAAAAGGAGCAACAAGACAAAGGCGACCCCTGCCACG
>DWHP01007161.1:0-11077 GCA_018247895.1 Parnassius honrathi
CTCGCTGAGCGACTTTGAGCGTCCTCATACGGCCAGCAGTGAAGGACCACGTCTCGGTACCGTAGGTCATCACTGGCTACCCTTACAAATAAATAAATATAATTATGTAGAATAAAATTGAAAAAGAATTAAACCAATGAGCTTATTTCTTCTTTTAACGCCATCAATAATTTGCGCGAGGATGGTGTAGCAGGGTAATTATTAAGTAGGGTATATTGCAAAGTGTTAGTTAATGTTCTGATCAAAAATTTGTAGGTATGTTATCAGTGTCGGATTAACCACAAAGCAAGAACAGCAATTGCTACGAGCCCCGCGGAAAAAGCGGCCTCGCGTATCCAAACCTGCCCATCATCGCCTAAGCGTAATTTTCTGAGTGAAACTTATGAAAACGTATTATATTGAATTACTAGATGTCACAAAATTGTGAAACGTTGCACCTTTTCCATCTAAGATAATCCACATGAAACAATCGATAACCGGTTATTGTGTTGGCGAAAATAAAACAGAATTTCCTACGTTAAACGCACAAGTTTCAATGCCAACCACGCTGAATGACTCGGTTCTCGTACTACCGATCATACGGGAAGATTTATTTACGATTTTGCCTTGGCATATGCTTTGATATAACTGGTCACTTCATCCACGCGGATTCTAATCACCGACATCTAATCCGGACGGGTATCAGGCCTTCGTCAAATCCCCTCTTGGCTCTTCGGATCACCGTCTGATCCGGAGTACAGTGCAAGATCGGAAGGCTGCCGCTTTGTGTGGTACTATAGGTCGGTGCGTTTGGATCAGATGTCGGCTTTTTTGCATAAACGTATTTGCTTCACACTGGATGATCCCAGAAAAATCATTGCTTGGTTTATCGCCGATGTGTTGCCGCAGAGGATGGAAATTTTCATCTCGTCATCTGTAGTGCCCATCGGCGGCAGATCCCAACTTGGATTTGGACGCTCCTGCACAATTGCGTCGCGTCAAAAGCAGGAGTTTTATAAGGCCTGAGTCGACGCATCGGTGTCCCGGGATGCAAACACTAGCGCACTCAAAAGGAAGTACAACTGCTTCCAAGTCCTTCAAAAGAGTTATCGCTAGGGCAAATTGGAGCACATTGGAATAATCGGCGAGAAACTGATTCGCCTTCCTTCGGGAACTCGTGCATTCTGAGCCCTCGCCAAGGCTGCCCAAGAGAATTTCTGTAAGCCATCATTACCATTTGTTTTCGTTCTTTGCGCAGGGAACATGAGTCGCTGGCCCATGCCGTAAAAGAGAAATCCGATCTGTTAAGCTCTCTCTTCGGGTCCAACTCGACACTCTATTATGGGGAGAACACATTGCTGACTATACCGCTGTGTGAGTGCTCTTTGCCGGATGTGCAGTTTAAACAGCACTCGGTTCGCAAAGCACTCTTCTCCCTGGACGTCGACAAGTCGAGTGGGCCTGATGGAATCTCCCCAATTGGGCTGAAGACATGTGCTCTTGAGTTGGCACCGGTTCTTACGCGGTCTTTTTAGGCGTCGTTCCAGGCTCATAGAAGACAGCCTTAGTACACACGATTCCCAAAAAAGGTGACCGCTCATACTCGTCCATTTACATGCCTCTGTGGCCATCTTGATCTGCAAAATAATGGCATCCATTTTTAACTGCCAGCACATGCTGTGTCTTGAAGAGCTTCAGCTGATGTGTGACCGTTACTACGATTTGGGTCGAAATAGCTCAGCTGGCGATCTTCTTGCCTGACTCTCCAGTGTGCGGAGGCAGTCGAGACCGAGAGGTAGGCCCTGGCAGTTAGTTTAGAAATAGACAAGTACTTCATCGGGTTTTGCTTCTTTCAAAGCTGCCATCATTTGAGCTTCTCGAAAAATGTTGCAATTTGGTCATCACTTTTCTTACAGATTGGTGTATTAATGTCGCAGTCGATGGTGAATGTGAATGTTGGTGTTCCACAAGGCTGCGTGCTATTGCCTATCCTGTTGTCTATGTATGCCTATCCTGTTCCTTCTGCATATCAACGATACGTTGCATACTAGTAACATGAAGTGTTATGCAGACGACATAGGCTGACGCCGGCCGTGCCAGTATTTCTCAAGAACACGTCGTCAAGTGCCGTAACAATTTGTGTCTGAAGTCGAGTCTTTGTTGAACAGTCTCGGCTTGGGGGCGACTAAATCTAATCCAGTTTAACCCCCAAAAGACACAAGCCTTCGCGTTGACTTCAAAATAGAAATCCTTGGTCGTATCTCCTCCATTTCAATACACTATTGAAAAAATATAATATTATCAATTCCCAAAAATATAAAATACTTTGTAATAAATATTAACTATTTTACGATTATTTCTATAGATTTACGATTATTTTGTGCAGTATCGTCAGTTTAAAATTATTAGTTTCTTGTCAAAATCATTCTAAACCGCATGCCTTTTGTACGTGTCTGAGTCTAAAAGGTGATATAGTAAACTACTGTATCACTAAACACCAACAAAATTGTAGCCTATAGATGGTAAATATACGTATTGAGTATTTAATTATTTTTTTACTACTGTACTCGTAGCAGATCAATGGCCGCTCGAAAGAATTTGCTACGCGCTTGCGCAATCCGGTACTGTATGTTAATTACTCTTCAATATGTGCTACAAAAAGTTACAATAATATTAAACATGATTATACCTACCCACCTACCTATATTGAGGTACTTAATACCCATCAAATAAAATTATATACATATAAAGTTATATAAATGTATGATAGGCAGAGACACAGTGTGGCCACAATACTCGTCATGCCGCAACGTCATGTTTCTCGTCATGCCCATTGCTTGCCAAATCAAGGTCTCAGCACAACGGCGGAATTGGCGAGAAAGTTAGTTCACCTTTCTTCGGAAACCCGTGCATTGTGGTCTCTCGCTAAGGCTGTCCAAGAGAACTTCTGTCAGTCATCTCTTATATCTCTGCACGGAGAGGATGACTCACTGGCTAATGCAGCAAAGGAGAAAGCCGGTCTGGTAGGCTCTCTCTTTGCGTTCAATTGGACAGTTGTTTACGGGGGGAACACACCGCCGACCATCCCGCGGTGTAAGTGCTCCGTGTGGGATGTGCAGTTTAAAAAGCGCTCGGTTCGCAAAACACTCCTCTCACTGGACGTTTGCAAGTCGAGTGGGCCTGATGGAGTAACTGCCATTGTGCTGAAGACGTGTACTCCGGAGTTGGCACCGATTTTAACGCGTCTTTTCCGTTACTCCTACTCCTAGGGCGTAGTCCCGAATTAATGAAAGTCAGCTTTGATCTACCCAGTTTCTAAAAAAGGCAACCGCTCAGATCTATCTAACTACAAGCCTATCGCCATCACCTTCTTGTTCTCCAAAATAATGGAGCCCTTTATAAACTGCCAGCTCATGAGGTACCCTGAGGATCACCAGCTAATTCATGACCGCCCATACGGTTTTTGTCGTGATCAATCAGCTGGTGATCTTCTGGTCTACCTGACTCATAGATGGGTGAAGGCAGTAGAGTCCAAGGTGGTGGCATTGGCCGTTATTTCGGACATAGCGTAGGTCTTCGATCGGGTCTGGCACAAAACGCTTCTCTCGAAGCTTCCTTCCTATGGGCTTTCCGAGAAATTGTGCAATTGGATCACCAGTTTCCTTGCAGACCGGAGCATCAAGGTCGTAGTAGACGATGCATGCTCTGATTACAAGCCTATTAGCGCTGGTGTCTCTTCTGCATATAACCAGCGCTGTTTCTTCTGCATATAAATGATATGTTGCAAACTGGTAACGTTCATTGCTATGCAGACGACAGCACTGGTCGTGATGCCGTATACACTGGACGTGCCAATATTTCTCGGAAAAACGTTGCCGAGTACCGGGACAAACTTGTGTCTGAACTCGAGTCTTTGTTGCACAAACTCTCTGTATGGGGGCGACTAAATCTAGTTCTGTTTAATCCCCAGAAGACATAAGTTTGCGCGTTTACCACTAAAAAGAAACCCCTTTGTCGTATCTCCTCAGTTTCAAGGCTGCCTCAGCTAGCATCCGAATCCTCGGTGTCGACATATTGAATAGTGTGCAGTTTCGTGGTCACTTGGAGGGGAAGACCAAATCGGCCTCTAAAAAGCTTGGCGTGCTAAGTAGAGCGAGACAGTATTTCATGCCGACACATCGCTTGCAACTTTACAAATCGCAAGTTTGGCCTCACAGGGAATACTGTTCTCATCTCCGGACCGGGGCACCCCGGTGCCAGCTCCCTCCACTTGACCGCATCCAGTGCAGAGCGGTTCGAATCGTCGACAACCGAGTTCTTTCTGATTGGCTCGACTCACTGGCACTGCGTTACAGTCGTCAAATTTCTCGAACGTACATTGCGTCGAAATTCACGATACCATCCTCACCATCTGGATGCTTTGCCGTCCACCACTGTGGAATTGTATACCACCGGTAACTTTTCCGGACCAATACGACTTACGGACCTTCAAGAAAAGAGCTTACTCTTTTCCAAAAAGCTGGCAACGCACCTGCAATTCCCCTGGTGTTGTGGTTATTCATGGGTGGCGGTAGTCACTTACCATCTGGTGAGTCGCATGCTCGTTTGCCTCCTCTTCTATAAAAAAAAACATGCTTCTAAATTAAAACAAACACTTAACATTTAATTCTTTATTCGGATTATTATGTAGCCCATTACTACGTATCACATGATTATAAGTTAATTAAAATCTTATATTTTTTTAGAGAAAAAAATATTTCAATAATTGTCAATAGTTAAACTTTGTTTTTCCTTGAAACGAATGACGATTTTAGGGAACATTGTACCGCGTCGTCAACAGTAGCATTTACATAATTAATCACTCAATAGATAAGTAATTATTTCAAATGGTATTGTTGTAACTGGGTAAATCTACCCAATAAGGCGGCGTTAGACTGAATTAAGTGACCAAGACGGATTTGTTAAAATTTAATAAATAATCAAAAGGACATTCAGGCCTATTAATTACACATTAGCGTTATTTACTGCTTGACGACGACGATTCACTATCTATTAATTGTTTTTTGAAAATAAGACGGTGGCGGCAGAGAAGGCAGTCCGTGACTAGATCTTGTGGCAGTAGGGTTAATTATGAGTCCATTTAATTTTAATTACGTGGTGTTGTTTGTATCAGCATGTGTGTTGATACAGTGCGCCTACCCATTGCCGTCTTCTCTGCCAAGGAACATGAGCTTTGTGCACCCGGAGTCGGAGGCACGGAGGGATGAGACAGTGGTTGATGATTACCGTGACACGAAGGTATGTATTCGATAGCTAATGCGTTATGCATTGAAATTTTTAATACTAGCCTGTAACTACGCTGTAGATCCGCTTAAATTAATACGATTAACTCTATTTTATCTATATATATTAATACGATAATCTCTTTGTTATTAAAACAATCTGACCGTTGTTATTTTAAGGGAATTTATCTGTTATTTAATATGTTTTATTATTACAACGCAATGCATTGATATATTATAGATATTCCACTATTCTTAATTTTTTACTATCTATTTACACTGCACTTACCACCCCTAGCCTAACATGAAAGGACAAAATACATTTAAACAATGTAGATACATATTATAACATATTATACGTAAATCTTTTACACGTGGTAGAGCTACGCCATAGCTATTGTTGCTCTGAGTTGCGATCTCACGCCAAAAAAAAATCACCAATTCCATCGGTGTCGGCAAGGATTGAAAGAAACAAATCGGGCAATTTGAGTTGCCTGAAACTCTTAATGCAGAAAGTTATTTAAATTTTTTTGATGATTCGCTTCTGTTGTTTTTTTTAAATACGAAGATGAAGATCTATACGTTGTTTTATAAACTTGTTTTCCTTTTAATTTAGTACCAGCGATGAGGATAAAAAACAATAAATAAATATATTTAACTTGAATTATTCTCTTGTCTTTCAGAAAGTTAAGAAGATTGTAATTTTTGGTTCTACTGGCATGACTGGTCTTTGTGCAGTGGAAGCAGCTCTTAAGAAAGGTAATTATAACTCTTATTTTTTATTTACTTACTGGCAATCCGGCCCGGCTTTGCACAGGTGATTTCTGAATCTCGCCAACAGCGCCATCTACCGGGTCCAATTATAAATTTAAACCATTCAGGGCTCAAACGCACTCTAAAAATTTCATCAAAATTGTTGGAGCCGTTTTTGAGTTTTAGCGAGACCAACGGATAAAAACTTTTGTACCTAATTTTTTTAAGTTTTGAAGCTGCCCATTACAGGTAATATCATCAGTACAATAAGAAAACTGCACTGAGTACTTTTTTATTACATAGAAGAAACGTGAACGTTGTCTTCTTAAAATGCGTCAGATGCCACACCGGAAAAATAATGTATGCTTCCAATACAATGAACAAGACTTGTGAAGCGGCAATTTGTGTAGTCCAACAAAGATTTAAGACTACATCTTCCTCTAAAGGACAGTTTACCAAAATATACAGATTCATGAGAGTAGAGCCGCAGTAGATTATAATTGTAGCACGTATGGATCGGCTCAATCGGGGTAGCACCAGGCTCCCACGGAATACTAGCGTAAAAGAGCGGTTTACTTCTGCTGTTTTCCGACCGATCTTTCAGATCTTTACCATAGTTGATTATTACGACACGTGTGACGAAATAGCGTCAATTTGACCGCCAAGTCAATGCGATGATTTTCTAATCCTGTAAATAAGTTAATATTCACTCATTCATTAAAGCCTTTCAAAGTCCTTATAAATAAGTTTTCCCAAATATTGCCTTATATATACTTGTCATAGTTGCCAAAGAAATGCCACAAAATACGACTCTGAACCGCCTACATTCAAGCACACGGTCCACCTAAAGGAATGTGTATGCTGCGGCCCATGGACAACATCTATCTTCGATTAAGAATCAAAATGTGAAGATGTATTTTCATCCCTGAGGACTAAGATAGAACACGTTGTTTCAATTAGAAAAGGTCCCCGGTTCTCTACATTCTATACAGCAGCATTGGGCTGCTATTTTATGTTAGTATTCTGTGGCACATATCAAGCTGACGTACTGTGAGAACCTTACTTTGATTGTAAACATCGATGGTTTGATGAAAAAACGGTAGCAAAAGACTTACCTATACATATATAATTATACATATATAAGCTTAATTATACATATATAAGCTGCCTCGTTGGTCTAGTGGTTGTACTAGTGCGACGGCTGATCGTGAGATCCTGGGTTCGAATCCTGGGTCGGGCCAACAAAATCAATTATTGAGTTTTTCTGTCAAGAAATTCTCAGTAGCTGCCCGGAGCCAGGAAGTTGGCGGTGTCCCACCCCCGTGCCTCGGAAAGCACGTAAAGCCGTTTGTCCTGCGCCTGATCTCTCTTCGGTCGTGTCGGTTTACCATCCCATCGAATTATGAGAGTGAGGGAATAGAGAGTACACTTGTGCTTGCGCATACACTTCGGCACTATAATCCTGTCCTGTGCCGATGGCTAGCCTCCGTTGAGGCAGGTCGTCGTGGCCGAAATTCGGCCTGGAGGACGTTATACATATATAATAAACAGTTTTCTGAACTCTTTCAATTTTTAGTAATAAGGTTTTAGGAGATCCATCCCAGGCAGAAATACTGTAACTAAGTTGTGACTGTCCAAGTGTGTCCTATGGTAAGGTAATCCGGTTTTATCAACTCTTTATCAGTAACATGTCGTAGGTTCTATACATTAGTTTGCGCGTTCTTGATACTAATAAGTTAATGTGTTCTGGAAGCTTAATCTACCATCAATCGTTATACCCAAATACTTAACCGTATTTGTCCTTTCTAGACTAGAACACAAACAGCTGGAGTTATTGTAATTCGAATATGTGTGTGATATAATTTTATACCGGTTAATTGCTGATTGAAAAGGATATTGTCATTCAACCAATTTTCACGCATGAAAAGCACCTCTATGCATTTGAAAAAACTTCGCCACACGACTCCCCACCGAGGAGCAACGCTGTGTCACGGGAAAAAGTTAAAATTTTAGTCATGGGTTTAATTGACACAGATCATTGATGTAAGCGAGCAATAGCAAAAGGCCCAAGATGGCGTCCTGTGGGACTCCCAAAGTGAACTAAAACGTCATCACTTACGAAACTATCCACATTTACATACTGCATTATGTTGGTCAAGTAACCCTCGAATAGTTGCAACTACAGGTCCCGAACACCCAGGCATTCTAGCTCTTTTAGCAAGATTGAAATAAAGACTGTGTCGAAAGCTTTAACGAGATTTAAAAATATCGCTTTCTTTTTATTGTCAAGATTAGTTACAACAAAAATTATCAGTTCACGAACAGCATCTGAGGTTGATTTTTAGGATCTAAAACCGAAGTGTGCTGAAGATAGCAATTGGTTATTTTCAAGATGTTTAACTTACCTCTTATTCATTACACGGTCAAGGATTTTGGAAATTGTCGAGAGAATGGATATGGGTCTGTAATTGTCGACACAGTCTCTATCATCACTCTTACAAATTGGGTACATTTTCGACTTGCTATGGGGAACACTCCAGTCGAAAGCGACAAGTTACAAATGTAGGTTAAGAGTTTAACTAAAATATTTTTATTTTATTTTAAAATGTCTGTGAAGATCATTTGCAATCCAACAGTACAGTCGCATTTAGGATTAGATATTAATGCTCCTATCCAGTTTTCGTCAGCAGGTAGTAGTGCGAATTAATGAGGGTATGATTTTAAGATTTTTGAATGATCATGAGCATTTGTTGTTTTTTTTTCGGCTAATGATTTACCAACATTTGCAAAGTAATTGCTGATACCGTTTATGCATTTTAAGGGATCTTTTGTGTCGATCAGTGCAAAGTTAGAATTACAATACCAGCGTAAAATGGCAGCGTATTGCTATTGTTTCGTATGCTGAGTGTAGAAAACAGGAGACCCTTTTTACTGGAATCGAGGTATTCCATGTTAGTCCTCAGGGGTGACAACGCATTTGTACTTTGAATCTTAATTGGGGATAAATATGGATGTCTATGGGCCACAGCATCCTCTCACCATCAGAGAGGACTGTGTGCTCGTTTGTCACGCAATGCTATAAAAAAGGGAAATCTATTGATTATGCAGTATTTGTGATTACTTTATTAGCATTCCATGGTTTAATGTTGTTTTTATTTGCACTTTTTAACTGTAGTTGTTTAAATTTTTTTACTTTTTTTTACAAAGATTTTTGTATCTCTTATGGATAGTTTGTAATGTATCATTGTTAGGATCTTTTTTGTTTTTTTTGAAGGTTACCTCGATTTTTTAAACGTTTTAGAATAACTGAAGTTATCGAAACGATTATCAAAGCCATGTTTGATAGTGGTTTCCGTGTAAAGGTTTTGATTTCTATAGTATAACGTAAAGTTAAACTATTGAGTGTTTTTATAAATTACTGAAGTCTATAGCTGATAGATATTTAGAAAAAATTGTATGATTTATTCGATTTATTATTTTGGCAGGTTAATGTCGGAGCTTGGTAGTAATGTAGAGAGCAACACTACTATGATCTGTAAAGTAAAGTTACAGCCTATAAACGTCCCACTGCTGGACATAGGCCTCCCCTCATTTTCTGAGAGGGTTTAGGGCAAGGAAGTGTCCGCCGCGCCGTCCCAATGCGAGTTGGCGAACTTCACATGTCTTCGAAACATTTTTTTTTCTTATTCCTCAGACGTGCAGGTTTCCTCACGATGTTTTCCTTCACCGCTGAGCACGTGGTAAATCAGCACTTAAAATTGCAATGCGTTCTGATAACTTAGTTCTCAGCGTTACATAATCGAGGCATATTTTGCGGTGTGTCGTTAAAGAATGGGCCGGAAGGATACCACGATATGCCAAAATATTCATGTTTTGTGAGGAGTTTGGATCTGAACTATTTTCACATATTATATCAATGGTAATGTCTCTTAGTACTACCTATAACATTCTGTAAACAAGAGTACTTTACTAACAAGTTATTCAATTTCCTATGTATTAAAGTTATTGTAATAAAATCGAAGAGATGCTACTAAATCGTAGTTAGGGTTTCTGTACGTGGTAGAGCCATGCTCCAGCATATTGTAAACGGAAATACCAGGCTATCACAGAATACTAGCGTACAATACGATAACAATATACTGGCGTATTTAGAATGTTTAGTGACAACAATAGATAATCAATTTTACCGATAACGAGGCGTTCTCAAGTGTGACGGCGTTAGGATAGATATAAGGTTCTACGAGATATATTACGGCAGACTGTAGAATAAGCGCTACCCAGCAATAAACATATCTTTGTCTATTTATTGTAATAATTGCTTTTCGACAGGTCTACAAGTACGTGCATTTGTCCGCGACCCAACCAAGATTCCCGATCACCTTAAAGATAAGGTGGAGATTTTCAAAGGCAATGTCCTCGAACCCGATTCCGTAGCCAACGCGGTGGAGGGCACCGATGGCGTTGTTGTAACCTTGGGCACCCGGAATTCATTGGCGCCGACCACCGATCTATCCGAAGGCCTTAAAAACATGCTAGATGCAATGAAGACCAAAAATGTTAAAACTGTAACCGTATGCTTATCTGCATTCCTCTTTTACAAGCCGGAGGATGTGCCTGAACCTTACGGTCCGTTGACCGACGACCATAGGAGGATGTACGAAGCGTTAGAAGAGAATCCTCTGAATTGGGTTGCCGTATTCCCTCCTCAAATTGTAGGTGAGTTACTTATTATCGATATCACAGAAACTTCAACAGACTTAACACAAAAGCTTTTGAGTTAGGGGAGCTAAATAAAACAACTAGCTCATTGTTTACCTCACTATCAAGTATGGGCGTAAAATAAATATTCGTACATATTATGTAATCTTTTTCAAATAGAAGGAGTTTTTTTTTAAATTTATTTAGAGAACCACAAACGAGTTTGCAATATATCTTATGCTTAAGCTTATGTTCTATTACAATTTCTTACTTACGAGAGCGGCACTGAAAATTTCAGGAATCAAGGAAGTGACATAACATTACTATTTAAAAATGTATTTATTGCTTTTCGAAGTATTCTCCGC
>DWHP01007162.1:0-11077 GCA_018247895.1 Parnassius honrathi
ATTTTTTTATTGATGGCGAAAAAAAATCATTGATCCCTGATTTGTCGATAAAATTAATTGTATTTTAACTCCTTAAAGTATCGGACATCGGAAATCGGACACATTGTATAAAAATGTGGTGCTATGTTTACAGAAAAGATTCTATATTAACTCTACGAATGAATCGGGAGAATTGTATAAAATTCCCATAACCATGACGACAGGGCTAGCACCGAACTTCAATATTACTAAACCTTCGTTTATCATGCATAATAGGACGGAAAAAATTGACGTGCAACTAAAGAGTCCTGAACCACATTGGGTAATTTTTAATTTACAGGAGACAGGTGAGACTTTATGTTTTACGCTAAATATATTTATATATTTTTAATTTAGGTTTTTATTTGTAAATACTATGTGAATAAGGAGATATAAAATATTATTAAATCGATAGTTGCTCGAGATAAAATGAAAAGTCACATCGATTGCTTTTTCATTAATTAGTCGAACAGAACAACTATCAACTGACAGCATAAAATCATTTCTTGGAGGCGCATTCACTCGACTATACTAATGTTAAAGACCCGCGGCGCAATTAAATGGGGGAACAGGACGCCGCCTCTGTCACATTTACGGTCTTTACGGCTGTCCTGCCTGCCGTATTGCCTGTAAGTGCCTTGTCCCTGTGCCTGTAAGGCAATCCGCGACTATATTGCTGTGCACTAGAGACGTTGTACCAACGTAATTTCTTTTCCTTATTATGCGTTATATAAAAAATTACAAGCGAGTACTTTCTTATTTATAATGGAAGTTCTAATTAGTGTTTAGTGCTTCAAGATGACAGTCTAATAGAGAAAACTAAGTGAATCAAAGTCGACTGGATCGACTGTATGCGCACCACCATCGACAAGTTTTATTGTCAAGAAATCGTTATATTATATTATTGGAGGAACAACTCGCAGAATAACTCGGTGAGTTATTCAATTGTGAACCTAAACCATTCAGGGACCCACTTAACATTAACACAGACAAATTTCATCAGAATCGTTCGAGCCAGTTTCGAGTTTTATGCGAAACTAACGAACATCATTTGATTTATACGATTTATCTGTAAGAGGTATACATTTTGCAGAGCAATTACAATATACAACTAGCGTTATCTAAAGACCAATAAGTTTAATAACGTATTAGTTTCTGTTCTTGAATGAATCTATTGCCCTTGTTGTACTTATGTTTTCATAATAATATTGTAATACTTATAGGCATATAATTTTTCATAGGGTTATACAGGGTGAACTACGATGTAGATACTTGGCGACTTATAGCTGCTGCCCTCAAAGGTAGCGATCGTGAGAAGATTCATCATTTAAATAGAGCTAAAGTAAGTAAAAATTCTACATAAATACGATAAACGTTTTTTTAAATATTTTATAAAAGAGGGGGCAAACATGCACGCGGCTCAACTGATGATTAGTTTTGACCACCGCCCATGAACAATGCAAGACTTGGGGAATTGCAGATGTGTCGCCAGCCTTTTAAGAAGGGTTAAATTCGTTCTTGAAGGACCCTAAATTGTATAGGTCCGGAGAAATCATCGGTGGTAAACGATTCCACAAAGAAGTCATGCGAGGAAAAAAACTCCGCGTAAATTGAACAGGGGTGGACCGCCAGAAAAGCATCCAGATGGTGTGGTTGACGTCGCGAATTTTATCGCGATATGCGTGAGTGGAATTTGGCGTCCCGAGTTAATCCGAACAATTTCTCACAGCTCTCACGGTAGTGAATGCGATAGAAGATACACAGGGATGCAACATCTTTTGGCAGCATCAGTGAATCGAACCTATCCGAAACAACTCGGTCGTCCACTATGGAACAAGGAAATATCAATAGTTTTTATATGTTGGAACAACAAACGAACAAACAGTGTATGTACTACATTAAGTCGTTATTACGGCTAATGGACATCTGTAACAATCCAAATAAAGCAAGCGACAGATTTGTCTTCATTTACAAGAATTAAATTATAATATAAAACCTTTATCGTTAATTTTCATTTGGCTCTGCTGAAGAGGGTCGTATCAGCCTAGACCCAGACTAGATACAACGAGTAGACGTAAAGTCGAATATTGTATATCACCTAGTAACATCATCTAGTCAAAATAACTTTTATCTTTTCTAACTAAATAATTTGAAGTCTTTGAACAGTTCATATTTTTGTTTAAATAATCTTGGGTTTGAGACAAAGTCTTAATATCCAATGGAAGTATTTGGAAAAAAATTAAATTATGATTGTAATTTTAGATTGTGAATGATTTGTTCGCCTTTTTATACGCCGATGAAGTAAAGTTCGAACTTCTGTACGAAGTGTTAGAATTTCTAGAAGATGAAACTCACTACTCTGTCTGGAATGCTGCAATTCGTGGTCTCAATAAATTGAGAACGTCTTATTTAGGATCAGACGCTTTGGAGCTTATCGAGGTATGTTCAAATCTAAATTACTCGAAGTTAAATTATTAAAATATTTTTACGTACTTACTCACTACTTCTATTACAAAATTCTAATTACACCAATCACAAGCATCATAGTAAGTAATACATGCCACACAAGGTAAAATAGGCATTATCGAACAAGTAGGCTCTGCGATGTCCAACCACCGAGGCTTAATTTTGAGTGACAGTTCAATGTGGCAATATAATTAGAACTGCAGACACATGTGGGGAAGGAGATATAGTTCTTCAAACAATATTGTTTAACCCTTTGCATGCGGATCTTTGCAAATAAATGTTGTTTATTATTTAGAAAAATGACATTGTTTACCTAATTAAAATTAAAATTCCGATTCCATGTTTTAGGACTACGGGCTAAAATTAATTGATTATATAATAAATAAGCTCGGGTATGAAGTAAGGGCTGCGGATGATTTTGTGACGCTCAGAAACCGGATGCAAGTAATGGAATTCGCTAGTAAATTAAATCATCAAGGATGTATAGACTACACAGTTGCGCTTTTTAGAAGATTCAAAGAAAATGGAGCGGAGTAAGTTTTTAAAATTCATTTTTTTTATGTGAGTACCTACAAATCCTTAGTCTCAACGTAGCATTGTAGCTGATTGACAATCAGCATTCAGTAACTGGCGAAACAAGTTGAAAAAATGCATGCAAGTAGTTCGTGTCAGACCGAGATAGACAACTGTGTCTTCCGCGGAATAAAAATTATGTATGTGCCAGGACTATTTTTATTAAATATTGTATCTATATAATAAATTACTGCAAATCTAAAAATAACCTACTGACAACATACTTTACTATTTTATATGTACCACCATCTCTCTTATCTAAGTTTTTAGTTGTGGTTGCAGACCTGTTGGTTTGTTCTTAGTTTAAAATTTGATTACAGCTACTTAAGAAAAAAATATTGAAAATGTCTGACCATTAACAATAATTAATCACATTTATCAGACGACCAAATAGTAATACGTAAAAATTGGATGTTTCATCATTTTAAGTCATCAAAAACAACTCAAACGAGATGTATCGCCTGGTTTTAAAAGTAAGCTGTAAGTTGTTAGCAGGTCAATCAAGCAAACGAAAGCATTTTCAACAACGTTCAAGCTATATGTTACGTACACAACTAACTGAAAATTATCAAATACTAGTTGGATCTCGGCGCGTTGCTGCCCCAGAAGAAATAATTGTGGGAATATATATTTAAATTTGGAAGAGTAACAATATTTTATTAGGAATGATAATACTTTTATTAAAGTTAAATGACATGCCACTTTCAAATAAATTTCTCAGTACGACACGCGCGACACCCACTGTCATTTAATTGTTCCAAGCCTATAACCATCGTGCAAGTGCAAGCAATAAGTTGACAAAGTTTTACTGCAATCTGACGAACGATATGGCGGCATAAAATACGAACAAACAAACATTAATATTTATATATTAGATATAAGTGAAACACATCTTCAAAGACGATGAAAAATAAAATACGATCGAGTATGTTCTCCTAAGTTTATATAAGTTAATAAAATCTCATTTAAATTTCTGTTAAATATGATGATAACATATTGCGTTAGTTTATTTAGATGTAATAAAAGTTTAAAGAAAATCCTCCCTACTACAAAAGGAAAAGAAAGCTTTATTTGACATAAGAAAGGAAAAAATTAACACCGGATAAAAACTACCAGAGGATTTGTTTTTAGTCAAAATTGGTCCTAATTTCAGCTAACTGCTATTTTACTAAATGACATGCGTTGATTTTCAAATAGAGCCCAATATTGACTTCACGGACGGTCTATGTCCACCTGTGGACTTCAAGGATTTTTTTTAGAATAAGGGTGATAAACGAGCACATAGTCTGTTTGATGGTAAGTGGAAGCTGTGGCCTATAGATATCTATATCCATCCTCAATTAAGAATAGAAATGCAGATGCGTTGTCAAACCTGAGAACTAACTTGAAATGCCTAGTGTGCAGTAAAAATATTCTCCGGCTCTCACACTGACCGTATAAAACACAGGGACATTAAGCTGCAATTTTACGCTGGTATTCTGTGAGTATTGGTATTCTGGACCTTACCCGGTCAAGCCGACCCTTTACTGTTACAACTTTAATATAGCTGCAGCGTCGCTCTACCACGTGATAAACTGTTAAAGAAGTAGAATAAAATATTATTTATTAAATAATCTAATAAAGTAAAACTATTTTTAGGGTTTCACCGAGTCTCAGGCCTACAGTTTACTGTAATGGTCTACGCTATGGAAACGGCGACGACTATGAATTTCTCTGGAGTCGCATGTCCACAACAAACGTCGCTAACGAGGCCCAAATTATTGGAGATGCTTTAGGTTGCTCAGGTGACAAAGACCAATTGAAAAGGTATGTACTTATAAACTGAATTGAACAAACTTTTTTGATAAAAAATGAGGGTGGCAAACGAGCACACACACCACTTGGCCGTAAGTGGATGCTTCTGCGTATAGACATATACATATATCATTGGTCATGAATCAAAATGCAAAATGTTGTCACCCCTGAGGATTAAGATATAATGTCTCGTTAGCAGTAGAATGTGTGTCAGATTCTCTTAACTAACCATACGAAACACAGCAGAATTGAACTGATATTTCATGCTGATATTTTGTGGGAGCGTAGTTCAATTCCTAGAACCAACTCATTCCTGTTACGACAAAATACGCGTAGCTGCAGCGTATAAAACTTAGAAATAAGATCTTTCTATCACAGATATCAGTTATTTATTTCTATAATATATACAGTTAAGAAAAATTTACCAGCGTATTCACAAAATAATTCGTTTTATGTCTATTTAATTTTAATATTCGCTGTACCAAGTGTCAATTAGGTCTTAGGTCTCGGAAATAGCTTGGCTTATTATTCAATATCAATTAAGAGGATGTAATTGCTGTAAAAAATTTAAGAATAGGTTTTTAAGGATATATTGCTGTACACTGTGCCCGAACGCCCGACCGATAGATACTGCAGCCCTATCGACCCTATTTCCTGGACTAGTTATTTTTTTTAGAAAGATATCAGAAGATTTGTGGCTATTTCTTTTAGTTATTTTTTTTTCGGAAAATTTGTTTGCTGCAAACAAATTTTCGGCAACGGCAATTTATTGAAAAATGATAAAAAATTCTCTAGTATCATAATTATTTGTAGTTTTATTAGTAGTATGTAGTATATATTACGTACTTAATTATCATTTGTTTTATGTTCTTTTATTCTATACACAGGTGTGGCAAACACCTACGTCAAATTCTCACCACTCCACGGGTTGACTGGTAGAGTATGCCTCAAGGCCTTAAGTCCGCCCTTTGTATTCTTTTGTTTTAAGGATGCAATAAAGAATAAAAATAAATAAATAAATGAATTCAAATAGAGAATAGATAAATACGTTAGTATCGACTAAACGCTGCCCGGATATCCGCACAGCAATGAATAATATTTTATTAAAATTGTGCCAAAAAACCTGACTATTGTGATGTTTACAAGAGTTTTTGGAAAAATTTATTAATTACGCCTTGTTTACAGGTATCTAGTGTCAATGTTAGTTGAAGATAGTCCAATAAGAACGCAGGACTTAACCGTACCTTTGAAAAGTGTCTTGTATAATCACAGCAACGTCCACATTGTTCTCGAAGGCTTGCAACAAAACTTCACTCTTTGGAATGAAATGTGAGTAATTCACTATAGAAATGTTTAATTGTCTATTACACGTGTTTTGTAATATCCTATGGAATTAATCACTTCGATCCCTGTCTGTTTGCAAATCACAGTTGTTTATCTCACATAATATTTTACGTACATGATAAAAACCAGGAGGGTTTGAAGTTCATGGCCTTTCCAAGATTGCTAGCATACATAATTTGAAAGAGATGATGATACAGGGATAATGGACTGGGCATACTGGGTACGCAGGGCCGACAATGCAGGATTAGTGATATGCTCCATAGTTGACAGACTCGCACTGGTAATGATGTTTTACAATCACCAATTGCAGAAATTTAGGTTCAACATTCTTCCATCATACTTTTTGGGGTGTTGTGGTGGTGTAAAAAACTCAATCACGGTATTTATCCCATTGATATCGTAATAGGCGACTATTGACGAAACCAGAAGTCTCATGGCGTCCTACAGATGGCCGTATTACCATCTCGTATTCAGTCCGGCGACAGAAAGCAGCGTCAAAGTTGCAAGACGTGTGGTGCTGTGATCGCTGATCCACCTGTCACACATGGCAAGTGAAGATCTTTCAGGAATTTTTCACGGATGGTTTTTTTGACATAAGTATTAAGCAATATTACGAGTATAATATAAAACTACTAGACTAGACGACACTTAATGCCAACATGATTAAGATACTGTCTTTCTTTAATTTTTTTAGATATTCGTCCATGGATACCGTATTACCCACTGTTGCAATGGCTTTACATACTGAAGAGGAATTCAGCAATGTAAGTAATGATTTACAGAATTCAGAAAAGGAAAATGATTTTATGTGTTTGCGACTAAATTTGAAACGTGTTTTTCTCATATTTACATATTCTTGCTCATCAGCCCGTCAAAGCCTTGTAGGGATAGATTCCTCATATATTCTTTCTGATATAGTTAAGGGTGAAAAACGGGCATACAGTACATCTGTTGGTTGAGTGAATTCTTTCGCCTATAGACATATGGTGGTGTGGATGTTGTTGGGATGTAGTAGGTTTGTTACCTGCTGGTAAAAGTCCGTTGCCAGAATAAACAAATAACTCACAGCTTAAAAGTTTTTATATTTAACACCACAAAAAGAGTCTCACATAAAGAAATAGAAGGCGATAGATAAAGTCACAACATATAGATGAAAGTAGAAAGTACTGTATAGAATTACAAGCAATATTACTAGAAGTTATCACTATACAATTTACGTATATATGTATACCTATTTATTTCTATTTATTTGTGTTTTGCTTTTGTGCTAAGATCTGAGGATAGTAATTTGTAAACGACATAATCGTTCAATGACTGCCTCGTTGGTCTAGCGGTTGTTGTGTAGTACGACTGCCGATCATGAGGTTCTGGGTTTGAATCCCGGATCAGGCCAAAAAATCAGTTATTGAGTTTTTCTGTCAAGAAATTCTCAGTAGCTCCCCGGAGTCAGGAAGTCGGCGGTGTCTCAACCCCGTGCCTCAGAAAGTACGTAAAGCCGTTGGTCCAGCGTCTGATCTCTCTCCGGTCGTGTCGGTTTACCGTCCCATCAGATTATGAGAGTGAGGGAATAGAGAGTGCACCGGTGCTTTCGCATACACTTGGACACTATAATCCTGTCCTGTGCCGTTGGCTAGCCTCCGTTAGCCGAGGCAGGCCGCCGTGGCCGAAATTCGGTCTGGAGGACATTATTATTACATTTTCGATATATCGCCAATTTGGTCGATAAACTTTCGCCTAGGACGTCTCTTTCCGATGTTAAAGAATTATTGGCACATTTTGCTTTTGAGCCACGTCTATAAGTTATTTTTGAGGGTCATCTCAAATCTACTCGCGCGGAGACTTGATGAGTTTTAACCACCCAAGCAGGCTATATTTCGAGGAGGATATATCACTAAAGACCACATTCATATGTGTCACTGTATAGTAAGGCAAATTATACAGAAGACGAATGAGTTAAAAAGCCTCCTTGTATGGCCTAACTATGACAAATCCTTTGACTCCATCAAAACTTGGGCTGTTATGAATTCCTAGCAGCATTGCCCGATTGATTAGCCATAGAGAGAGACATTTAAACACCACAAACTCAATGTAAGCTAGCATAGGCTGATCTTACAAAAGCTATCCAGTTGCATTGTGGAGTGAGACAGGGGGTTTTAAGACGCTAAACTGGAATCGATGCGGCAACAATATAAATGGCGAACACATCTCTCACTTACGCTTTACCGATGATATCGTCGTCATTGCGGAATCGCTGCAGGAACAACAAGACGTACTTAGCAGCCTAAATGACTTCTTCCAATACGTTAGACTTCGCATGTATTAAAGTAAGAAAAAAATCGTGTTCAACGGTCACGTCATACCAGATTTGACTATCGCTAATGGTGAGATTCTTGGAGTTGTTCAAGATCGCAACTATCTCGGTCAGATAGTGCAGTTAGATAGAACCAACTTCGAAAAAGAAGATGATAGACGGATTCAGTTAGGTTGGGCAGCATTCAGGAAGCTTCGTCATGTCTTCTCGTTGCCCATACCACAAAATTAAACTAACTCCACAGCGTCAAAGTCACCCAATGAGCGATGGAAAGACCTGTGCATGGATTTTCTCTGGTGGATAAGATCCGTAACGATGAAATGCACCGGATAACCAACGTAACCTTCCGTATTTGCAGGCTGAAGTGGCAACGGGCTGGTGACATCTGTCGCAGAAGCGATAACCGTTGGAGAAGCGTGTTATAGAGTGGAGACCGCACTTAGATAAATGTAGTTTGCAACGCCCTCTGCCTAGATGGAGTGACGATCTGCGTAATTGATAGAATCAGAATTTAATTAAAAATGTGGTAATCATTCAAGGACGTGGTTAAACCTACAACGACGCCTAATTTCAATGCGAATTTAAAATTTAACGCGGATTCAAGACACTGTAGGCGAAATACAATTTGTAAACATCAAAATTTGACATTGAAAGATTACAGTTCCAAATGCTTATCAGATTGTGGCCCGCCCACGCGTATCAAATTATTTAACAAAGATAATTAAAACGCGCGAATATACTTTACACTTTTGCAAATACACAATATCACGCAACTGTCGATGTAAAATAGATAGAATACCATATAATTATATTATCTTATCATCGATCGAGATTTAATTTAAGATAATGTAAAACAATTTTTTTTAAATCTTTAACGACATGTTATTGTATGATGATTGATTATTGATGATGAAATTGTAACGATCCCTTTCTATCAATATTTTATATTGTATATATTTTGTACAAAAGTGAGCGTCTATAAAAAAATTTAATTTAATGTGACCAGAGTGAATCTTTCCCAAGGATCTCTCTAAATGTTTAGTTATGGGTTGTTTGTAATGTTTATGGCGTGATCGTCTTAGTTACGACCCTTATGTACGTTGTATTTGTTTATTAACTTAGTTCTTTTAAGTGTCTTTTGGAAGAATGAATATTGCAATCGAAAGCCAATCAATCAATTTCTTATTAATTAATTCCTTAGGGAAAGGCTCACAATATTTATACAAAAGTACCGGATACAAGGGCTTCGCTCTTCCACATTTTAAAAAAATGTGGTGGAGACACACGGCTCCCACACACGCCGTATGCGGTGAGCGTCAATCAACCAATGCGCTCCTTCCGAAGGGTATGTTAAGTCGGAAACTTGTACATAGTCAACAGCAAAATAACCGGCAAACTAAAAGAGGGCTTGGCCCCTTGGTAGAGCGTAAGCACAAACATAGATCGAACTCGCGCATGTCAATGCGTGTAAATGCTATACAGAATACGATCAAATCCAGCCACAGTGAATGTACGTCACACGGTTAGGCAACACGTCGAATAATAGGCAAACTGGCCATAAAAATCCTTCCGTGAGCGCCACCACCTGCCATACTACCCCTCCAGCAAATGTGATGTAAGTGTGTAGTATCATTACAATTGCGTGATCAGCACGGCTACTAACCGCAGAGGGTGTCATGAGTCCACCACTCACCTCAAGGGAATAGGGTCCCACGTTGCGCGGCTTTCGACCGCCGCTTTGACTCTTCTCAGATCCTCTCTCCAACTACCACCCGCACGAGGTCGGCACATTTGCTCCAACAACCAATACAATGGCAGATATAGCCAAAAGGCAGTTATAAGATAATACTAATAATTTGCTATCAGAAAGGGTTTGTGTCACTGACATATATGCATTTTCGATCATGTTTGTCTCACCCACCAACAAGTTGCCTTCAATCATTCAAAGGTGGAAATTTACAGAGATATATTATTACGTTGTTATATAAATTATCGTAGAGGTCAGACAGTTGGCAGCCCTGTAATAAAGGCACCCGACTTGTACAAAACTACTTAGGTGTGAGTCAAACCACGACGCAGAGGGTGCCTTTAAGAATAGCAATCAAACAACCATAGCAGAGACACAGTGCCGCAAAACGCAACAAACATCAATACAACTATCGTCGGTCTTACACCATCGAAAGGTCTCCCAGCACACATCACTACCCGCATACCTACATCGACCTGAACTACAAGATACATCGAATCAGGCGCGGCTCACCCGCAGATTCTAGTCCCATTTCTATCAATATCATACTGTTACATATTTTAGGCCTTTCACATAATTTCTATATTTCATAGAAATTACTATTATATCTATTTAATAATGAGACTTCAATCCACATCTCTGCTATTATAATGTTTATGCATTATAGAGACCTGCTATAATTAGGTTTTTGTATCATAGATCTTACTATCATAAGTCCCTAATATAGGAATATACATTGTGCTAATAGCACTACTACAGTAGTCAGCCACCTGACCACCTCATATATATGTATACCCATGAGTATGTGTCTCCGGCCACTAACT
>DWHP01007163.1:0-11076 GCA_018247895.1 Parnassius honrathi
CGTCGAGTCTCAACAATGACTAGCCATCTGAGCAGGATAGGATTATAGTGCACTTCGTATTTCTTCACTCTCGTAGTCCGATGGAACGGCAACTCAACACTACCAGAGAGAGATCCGCGCAGGATCAACTTTACGTGCGGTGGTACCTCGTGATTAGCAATCGCTTTTAATACCACTAAACCAACGTAGCCTATCTTAACAAGCGAAACAAGTACACAAATAATAAGCATAAAAATAACAAAGCTAATTTAAGTTTCAAAAGTGAACGGCAGCGTAGGAAAGGGACGTCTTAGGCGAAAGTTGATCGACCAAATTGGCGATATATTGAAAATGGGCCATATTAGGAGTACCCTTGACCGACAAGCATGTGCATAGGTATATGGATGTGGAGAAGGCGAGAAAGGTGTGTCAGAATCGTGCCAAATGGAAGTCTGTAGTCTCTGCCTACTCCTCTGGGTGACAGGTGTGAGTGTTTATGTTATGTTAATATTATTAATTTAAAAAAATCCAGTATACATTATCAGTGGCGTGTGTTTATAATGCACGCGGGATGCCTCGTCCGGCTTCACCCTCGTCCCTATGGTTAAACGCTGGTCCACCCGGCCTTGTCTAGCTTAGACCTATTAATATGGCGTCATTCAGGTTTATGACATCGATAAATATGTACTACGCACTAGATATGGCATTTCGAACACTCACCATGTTCAATTGAACTGTACTGCAATCCGTACACCTGTAATTGTGGCTTCGATATTCATGCAGTGCGGAGCGGCGCTAATAATAGTTTTAAATTAAATTAGCACATACGCAAAATGAATGAAAATCAAAAAAAATGTACTCCATTAACAACACAATCTAAATAAACAATTATTTACTATGACAATTTTCGCGCGTTTATATCAATTGCGCATGCGCGACTCTGCTGTTTACCGCGCATGTGCGGGTACAGAGTAGTGCACATTTTTTGTTTGGAATAGCTTCTCTAGTACATAGTACATATAACTCAATGGTTTAAGATATTTCTTTCGATTACTCAAAAAATCTCCAAGTTTTTAAAAAAAATAATAATAGTCTAGATCACTCTTGGCTTTGCTCTCTATCTGTTCGTGAAGTTACCTCGCTATCGTTTCAGCCATTCCGGAGGTTAGCGCAGACGAAAGTTAAAAAATATAAAGTGTCCTAATGACATGTAAATATCTCACTGAGCTCAATAAAAGGCAGTTGTTCCGCTTCTACAAACAGACGATTAAACAAATCTACGGAAACTATTAAGCGCATAAAAGATATAAAATCTAATATTCATAAACCGTTTATATTCAATCGATGTTTATATTCTTATTAAAATACCTTGTTTATTAATTTGTGTACAATTGTGACAAGTAGAAAGTGTAAAAAGTTTAAAAAGTTTATTGGATAATGGAAATGTCTCAGGCCTTAAGGTCAATGTAATTTAGTGTTGTCATAGCGTGCTAGTGGCTGGGTCGAAGGTTAAAATTACTTCGAATTGAACCTATTAAATAAATTATACACTTAACTCAACTTAAACGCTATTTAATTAGTAAAATACCGATATACGTTAATGAAAGCTCTTTTGAACTTCATCACTCATTTCATTTTAATAATACTGACTGATCCGCGCAGCTTCATACCGATTTCAGCCTCAAATCCGGGTCAAAGCAATTATTTAATTTTGTATTCCTAAATTATTTAAAAAAAATTAACAACAAAACAATACAAGCTTTAATTATACTCGTATACTACAACTATTTGTTGGAAGCACTACCCTCGAAGTTGTTGATGAGTATGTTTACAATGTCTGCGATGTTTACCTAGGACTAATTGTCCGACTAAAAATAGTTTTTTGCCATTGCCGGGTATTCTTACTCAAGTAACGCAGTAGCGTTACTTGAGAGCCTATAACCCGAACTTTGTTGTTTACATCCAGCTTTGACTCTTGCACCGCTATCAAAATAGAAATTATGAGAAAGGTAAGGGTTTAATAAAACTGACCGAAAGGAATCTACTACTACTACGAGTATGCCTCGGGACAAGTAACTGGAATGTGTTAAACCTAGAGTTAGCTATCGTTATGAGTTATGAGTTATGTAAGATGTATTTATTTATTTATATTCCAAAAAATATATCCACAAATACCAGAACAATGCCTGACTGAACCTGACTAAGCCTCATCCGACGCAACACTAATGCGATAATCTTGATCTCTTTCATAAAAAATTAGCTTTGCTCGGATTCGAACAGAAGACCGTTTCAGCACTAAGACACTATGATTACTAAGCCACACGGTTGTTTGATTTATATACACGGAGGAGAAAAAGGCCGTCGATGGATTTAAAACCAGGCACCCGTTAATTTTTTTCACATCTTATAAACAGTGCACATGTGGCGCGCGTGGGAACGGGCCGGGGCTAATAAAGGTAATGAGATTGCGGACTTGCTAATCGACGGCTGACTGTATGGGTCGCTGTATGAGCCCAACGATGGGTGAGGGCTTACATCAAGCAATTAGAGCCTTTTCGATTGCGTTAGTTGGCCTTCTGGAATCGATGTACAGCCCTTTAATTGCTATCTGAAGCCAAGCCAAGCTCGTATTTAAGCAAACATATGACTTTTTGTAAGCGTTATCCAGGATACTTCTGCCAGGATCCGCTTTCTAGTCACACGTCTCCATTTTGCTCAGTTACAGACTAGCGTCGTTCCTAGTGGTTAAACGAATGCACAACAAAGAACATTATTTTACATACAAATATGCCTAGAATTTAATTCGTGGTAAGCTTCTAAGTATTTAAAATTGGTGCGTCTATTAGTGATCGTGTAGTTTCTGAACAACTTAACCGATAGAGGTCGTATTAACAACGCTGCCGAGATAGCTGGTAATAATATTTAAAAAAAAAACCAGAAAATTCAAAAAAAAAATATAGCATATTGTCTAATGATCTCAATTTATAGAAAGTCTACGGAAATATATATTTTAATAAGCTGACTGGATGAGACTCTTCTACTTGTTCTACTCTGGTTGTATAAGATTCAGCTAATCCAAGCCATTTTACTATTTGTCCAGGGTACCGCGGGCAGAACTGCGAGATAGACATCGATGATTGCCCGGGCAACCTCTGTCAGAACGGAGCGACGTGCGTGGACGGACTCAACTCCTACACCTGCGAGTGTCCACCCACATTCACTGGGTCACTCTGCGAGACCGACGTCGACGAGTGCGCACTCAGGTGAGTTGCAGAAAAGAAGGCATTGACCATGCATTACAGAAAGTTAGTACATAACATAACACAAATACTCACGACTGCCACCCGGAGGTGTAGGCGGAGGACTTCTATTTGGTACAATCCAGACACACCTCTCTCGCCTCCTTTACATCCATTTACCTACGCATACATGCTGGTCGTTTAAGGGTACTGTTAATCTAGCCCTTTTTCAATATATCCCCAATTTGGTCAACAAACATTTATTTAAGGCGTCTTTCGTCGAATCTGTCGTTCACTTCTGCAACAAAAATTTGCTGTGACACTCTGTCCTCGTTCATTCTTTCTACATAAATCTAAACCATAAATCTGTAGCCAACATTCTGACGTGGTAGAGCCATGCTGCAGCTATATTATAGTTTTAGCACGAATGGGTTGGCTCGACCGGGGCGGGACCACGCTCTCACGGAGTACCAGCGTAAAATAGCAGCGTAATGCTGCTATGTTTCGTGTGGTAAGTGTAGACAACCGGAAATCCTTTATACTGGAATAGAGGTATTCCATCTTAGTCCTCAGAGGTGACAACGCATTTGCATTTTGATTCTTAATCGAGGATAAATGTGGGTGTCTATGGGCCACAGCATCCACTTACCATCAGGTAGAATGTGTGCTCGTGACCTAATAATGTAAGGAAACATCAGAGGAACTGCAGTATTTTTTTAATGATAACTTTTTTGTGTTAAAAACTTGTGTAGTTTGACTTGTATACTTTACTTATGTATTAAGATATAACACAAAGCTTACGATATCGGTAAATATGACAGTTAAAAAACTGACAGTATAAAGAGGAATTACCCGCCTAATTATGTAACAAACGAGGTAATGATACTTACATCTGTATTTGATAGCATTCAACAATATGTTCACGCCGTCATTGGTGTATCGAGTGCTAATTACATAATAACTCGACGAGAAGTCATCGGCCTCTTGATTTTTAAATAATAAGCGCCTAGCGATTTTGTTTTGTTTCCATTTAATTTCTACCAAGATAAACTCAGATATCTATTGAAATTTACTGTCATGCTATGATATTTGATATAAACACCTCATTCATTATATTCTGTATCTATATGCAAAGCTTTTTTTATTTCTTTAATACATGATTTAAAGACAGAAGCACATCTATTACTATCAAACAATTTTTTATCGAACAACTTGATTTGAATAGCTACTTATGGTTCTATACGTAGCTAAAGGGAGAGCGTGAATCCTATGAAAATAAATATTTTATACGTTGCCTAGCCACGTTGCAACTGTTTCATGGCCGCAGTATGAAACAGTTGCACAGTTTGACTACCAGGCTCTCAAATATTATCACCGTAAAATAGCAGCATAATGCTGCTGTATTACGTTATGGTGAGTGTAGAGAAACGGAGAACCTATTTACTGGTAATGAGGCATTATTTCTTAAATTTCAGGATTGACAACGCATCTGCATTTTTATCTTTTCCTAAGATAGATGTAAATGTCTGTCTGTCACAGTACCCTCTTACCATCAGGTTGACCATGTGCTCGTTTGTCACCCTTATTTCTTAAATTAAAAAGAATAACAAAGACGCAAGTACGGGAGATTCCAAAATTATTTGATACCCTATGTCAGATGTCACTAAAATCTCTAATTTGCCGGATTTAAAATACACACACTGGCTACAGGAAGCTACGCCAGTCTGCGTCGTTTGGTTCTTCGATTGTCAATACGTCGTAACGTTCTCGATTGACAAGCATGGTAAAATTACAATTTTGACTGCATTGAGAGAGGCCTGTTATTTCATCTTTATCAGCCAGGAACCGTTCTATCTTTATGGGACTTTTGCTGGCTGATAAAGATAGAGCATTGTTTTAAATATTCACATTTAATTAAACAATGATTAATAGTTATAGTTATGCAGGGTTATTTTGCAATAACTAAATTTGATTTTATCGCGTTTATTTTATTTTTATTCCCAACGTTTCGGGTGCTTTCCAGCACCCATGGTCACGAAGAACTGAGGTGACTGACGTCCCGATGTCAGTGTTAACCCGGAGTACCTTCAGCTTTTTAATTATAATTTATGGTCCGACCTACTCGTAATGAACTTACTGTCTTGAAGTCTTTCAGTGGTAAGCTTGGGTTTAGTTTTACCTTTATTAATTATAGGGTCGGGTAGTAGTACCTCACGTATCATTCTTGGTAGGAATCGATGTTCTTTCGCGTGGATTTGTGGTCAATCAAATCTGATATGATGGTTGAGGCCGTCTAGGATATGGTAACAAAGTCTTAGTTTAGTTTATAAATTAAACGCAATAAAATCCGTAACTATAGATTTAATAAATCATAAATGAAAGTTCACTACGTTCTTCAAAAAGGAAACCATGCTGCAGATGCTACTAAAGAAGTATGTAACCCGTTTCGTGCAAATTTCGAAAGGTTTCATACTTCCCGGAGATCGTTTTTTGGGCGGACATTGATAGGAAGCCCCTAAGTTATCAGTTGATTCTTATAGTAGCTTGAATAGAAATTTTCGACCCCTTTTTAATTATTTTTAAGCCTGCGTAATATTTATAGCGGTTAAGCATTGAAATCTATGTTATCGATAGCTCATATGCAGTCTCCAGCAGTTCTAATTGAGAGGTGTTACATCATAATCCTACACTGACAGATTTAACATTACCGGCATTGATATAACAGGCGTCTTGCGCTATAGATGATAGCCTCCTTAGATTAATATTTGTAATTGTTCGGGGACTTTTTGGCATTGAATTTGACTGAGACGCATGAGTACGTTTTTCTATCGCCATCATAATTTTTATATTTTTTATTTCTTACATTCAACAAAGGCCGTTCTCATACTGAGCCTCAGTTGCTTATTTTGCCATAGTTGCTACGCTCTGCAGGTGGTATAGCAGCTGCAGCTCTTTTCTTATTTTGAGTTGTTATCGGAAATATGCTTCTACCTATTTCCTGTTCCACTTTCCCTCTGCTGCTTCGTACAACAATAACCGGATGTATTGGAATAATGAATATTCTTACACCGTCACTAAATTAATGTTTTATAAATATATGTTTAATCGAGTCCAAAAAAGGGGACATGCTAAACGACTTTAGAAAAAGGGATGATGAAATATTATAAATTTTGGTGAATAAATAAATAAACATAGGTTTGAACACTACAGACAAGGAATCTTCAATAAAGAATGCTTTACAAGAGACTGTACCGAAAGCTTTTGATTTACTTGTTTTGGGCTTTTATTTGAAGGTCTTTTATGTCTTCTTAATATTTCGGTCTGTTGGACTTAACCGCCTGCTGCAGACGCTTTTCAAAACGCAATGTAATCACAAAATTGTATCTGATAGTGGGTTCACCAATTATAGATTCTACTTATTGGTAATAAAGTCAAATATTCTGTGAACCGGCCATCATAAAACGCACACATTTCGTTCCGTACACGCTTAACCGCTCCACGTCGTTGTTCTGCTTATTGTACATGTAATTCCTACAACATAAACCAGATCTGTTGATCCAATTTCAGCTGTATTCTAACGAATTAAAGTTGTAAATCGACCTGTGCTTTCTGTCATGGGATAGCGTCATACTATCCGAGCCGTCGGTTCGTAAAACGCAACAGATAATGCGTGCTCGATATCGAGTTACGTCTTAACATGACGTTTTGTTTTTATTTTGTGCATTACTCCAGCCTCCATTGAGACGTAAGTGGTAAGAAGGAGGAATCATTACTTTTGTCTGGACTAAATGGGGTATAATTTAGTAAGTAGGAGGTACTTTCGATCCATCTAGTGGAAAAAAAATAATTGAAAATGGCCGCTGTCTCAAACTAAGTTTTTTCAAAAGTGATCTCATGGACTTATTATACATAATATAAAGAGTGCATCTAGCTGATTTTCTTGAGAGTGGAGCGCAAAACCCATTGAGTTATATGTACTACGTACTAGAGAAGCTATTCCAAACAAAAAAAATGTGCACTACTCTCTATCCCCACAAGCGCGGGAAACAGCAGAGTCGCGCATGCGCAGTTGATATAAACGCGCGAAAATTTTCATAATAAAAAATTGTTCATTTAGATTGTATTGTTAATCGAGTACATTTTTTTAATTTCCGATTATTTTGCATATGTGCTAATTTAATATAAAATTACTATTACTGCCGCTCCGCACTGCATGAATATCGAAGCCACAATTACAGGTGTACGGATTGCAGTACAGTTCAGTTGAACATAGTGAGTGTTCGAAATGCCATATCTAGTACGTAATATATATATATATATATATATCGATGGCAAAACCTGTCTCGATTGCCGAAATTTTTTTTTTTATTTCTGTCCGATCTGTTTACTTTAGACGAGTCCAATAATGAACAAAAAAACGTAACGCCGTGTACTGACAGTGTAAGAATGCCCACTACCCCATATCACCCCGAGGGTGTCGTAGGAGACGACAGAGGGAATCAAATCAGGAGATGTGCAGCAGCGTCTTCCTAATAATGACTTAAAAGAAAAAAACTGCGGTTGGCAACCTGCTTGCCAACAAAGAATGTCCTTACCTTACATCAGGTGGAGTTAGAGTAGAAAATTTGCTTATACTCAACAAATAAGGTTTGATGTAAGTTTTACTTCTTTTTGGTTTATGATCTTAAGACTACAATCACTTAAAAATTTTTTTCCAGTCCCAAGAAATGGGACGTCAAAAGATTGCTTCACAGCGTTTGAAATTGTTTCGGCGAAGATATGCGCGCTGTAGTAATTGCATCTAATTGTGAAAATATTTGGGCCAATTACCAGTGAGATTTATAACGTGTTGGCATTTCGGCTTTTTATATTGAACATACCTAAACGATTTGGTTGTTTTTGAGGTTAGGATACGTTCAGACAGTATTGTGTGCCATTTCTGTAAGGTTTTGTTTAAAAACTCGTTATAGCGTGTAAAAGTTGCATAAATTCTCGTTTCTTTGAAAAAAAAACAATACATCGATAAAATCTGCACACATTCGCTGGATTTCTGTTTTCGATCTCGTCGACAAATTAAAGTTCTTGTTCCTTATTAAAAAAAAAATTGTAACACTTTTAATGTTACGTATTGATTTAATTATAATCGGATGCGATTTAATCTTATTGTTAAAAACACCATACGAGATTTAATGTATTTTTGAGGAAAATACGTAAATAATTGCCATTCCCTAATAAGATCTAGAATCGTAACATCCAGCATCCTAAAATCTAGCGAACAATATTTTATTATAATCACGATGAAAATAAAATCATTACAATATCTTTCAACGCATTTAAATATAAAAAACAGCCTAACTAAGAGCTTCCCAGTCTAATCAATAAAATAATTTACCGTAAAAGTAATCCGCCATTAATCAGCGATCAGAAACATGCTCCCTCGGATACGCGGGAAAGTTTACGATACGAAACCTCAATTCGAACTTCAACTACACAACCTGCGGCCGCGAATTGAAACCAACGATTATCGATATCGACTCTTTGATTGATGCTTATTCGATAATCGCCAAATTGAATATATACTTAGCTGTGTTGTCAGTTACCTACTCATTTGTACAAGTCGCTACCATCTTGATAGGATATTGATAATTAAGATGATGTTTTTACTTGTTGTTATAATAATGTTGCCTGAATTTAAAAGCAAATTAATTTTGCTTTGTAGTTATGTATGTTGTAGAATCCCATCCCATAGCACAGGGCAACCTAGTTTGGGCACCATTCTCCCACCTAGATCTTATTTAGTTAGTATTTATAGCTGTTATTTAGCTGTATAAGTTTACTATTACTTAGTTTATTGTAAAGTACTGATATGTGGGAGAAAAATAAATACTACTTTATTATTATTAAATCAACACTGAGCGTAATTAAACTGGGGCCTTTTGCTTTCGTAAGTAAAATGAGACGAATTTCGGTGTATTGGCGGCTTTATAGAATCCATCACTCTATTTCTTACCATTGGTATCGTAAGAGACATATAAAACAGTACTCTATGAAGGCATATATCTCTCTACACAAAAAGTACTCTGTGCTATGGAGAACTCCAAAAAATCTCATACTTTTCGATAGATGACGGTACAATCATCCTTGGTTATATCAGATGTAAAATACCCAGACCGGCGATGGTCAACAGCGGCAAATCTTTCTTGCAACGGACCTTTACGAGCCGATAAAAAGCGAAATGGTATTAAACTGAATAGATTTTTTTTTAAATCAGAGGTGCAAACGCAGAGACACAGAGGCACTCCCTCATGTCTACATCTATTCTAAGATATGACACCAGTAAAACGGAGGTCTTAACAGAACTACGGAATGATTTCTTATAAATATAAGCGCACGAACACTACATATTGAATAAAACTATTTATACGGATTTTATCGCGTTTAATTAACTTATTTTTAATTCCCGTCGATCTGTGACAGAAAACATCTGGCCTTCAACACGTCAAGTAAGTATTGTAAGACAACAAGCTTCGGGTCCCGCGCCTACGTCACAGTGACCGTGTGAAGCCGCCCACAGTCGAGCGCGCGCCTGCTGTGCTACCATATGTCTGGGGAGTCACAGACAAGGTTGGCTACATATTAAAGCGAGCTTTCATTAAAACATACTACAAGCCGCCGAAGATGATTAGTCATTTTTTACCATCCACCAAGTGTAATATTCTTCTACAAGATGCAAGAGTGTACAAACTAGATTGTGAATGTGGTTTCTCTTACATGGGACAAACAATTAGATCTATAAAAACCCGCGTGAAAAAACATATAGCTGACGCGAAACACCGACGCTGCGTGAAGTCTGCAGTTTGTGAACATGTTAAAGTTCGTCTCCACTATTACATCAGATATGATAAACGACAAATCCTCGCTACAAAACACCGATTTCTACCAAGGGTGATACACGAAGCTATTGAAATTTAAAAAAAAAACATTCTAATTTCAGTAGAGAAGATCCTATTATTAGTATCCTATTATTAACAAAATGAAATCCAAACTCAAGCGTACCACTGCAAGACTTGAAGATAATGTAAGTTCGTTCTGCGTAGATCGTGACATAAATTAATATTAAAAAGCTGAAAGTAGCCGGGCTAACCATGACATTGGGACGTCAAACATCTCAGTCCCCACCGTGACCAGGTTTACTACTCTAGAAGAGAATTAGCACTAGAGTAGTATTGAAGTAGTGGGTAGAATAATAATAATATTCTCACCATCAGGCTCATCGTTCTTCCAATATTACATAAATATGTAATTATTAATCGTCACACAGCCAAAACATAAGTACCCATAACCATAAATCAGGCTGGTGAGTAGAATCCAGAGTTCTTCTGATCAGCTCGATTCATAGGCGTTGCGAAGGCAACACCTCCCTTTGCATTTTACTACGGGGAATATTCTCAGGAATTGTTCGGATTAATTTCAGCCGCCAAATTTCACGAACGCACGTCGCGACAAAACTCACGATACCATCCACACCATCTGGATGCTTGGCGGCACACTTCTGTACTTTTTACTGAGTTTTCTTTCTCGTACGCCCCTCTGTTAGAAACGTTTACCACCGGCGATTTTTCCGGACCGATAAGAAAAGAGCTTACTCCTTTCTAAAGGCTCGATAACACAGGGCTAGTTTACGAGCTGCTAGTCGATGAGTTTAAGACGAGGCGTGATGCTAAACGCAAGTTTTACAATGCCTCAAAGTATATGATCCACTGCAGTAAACAAACCAACCCAAAAATATATGATATTGTCCAGGATATATGCTAGTTAGATAGTGTGTTGAAAACATGATACCACTAATTTAATACGA
>DWHP01007164.1:0-11076 GCA_018247895.1 Parnassius honrathi
CCAGTTATAGCCAGTTATACCAGCCAGTTATAGTCGGCTATACCAGCCAGTTACAGCCAGTTATACCGGTTAGTTATAGCCAGTTATACCAGCCAGTTATAGACAGTTATACCGGCCAGTTATAGCCGATTATAACAGCCAGTTATAGCCAGTTATACCAGCCAGTTATAGCCAGTTATACCAGCCAGTTATAGCCAGTTATACCAGCCAGTTATAGTCGGCTATACCAGCCAGTTACAGCCAGTTATACCGGTTAGTTATGGCCAGTTATACCAGCCAGTTATAGACAGTTATACCAGCCAGTTACAGCCGGTTATACCAGCCAGTTATTGCCGGTTATACCAGCCATATATAGCCAGTTATACCAGCCGGTTATACCAGCCAGTTTATACAGGCTCTCTACGCCCATCAAACTGCAACACAACTGACCCAGCGGGACTCCCATACAGGAAAGTAGTCGCACCACCTAGAAAGTTACATCGTTTAAGTATACAGAAAGAAAGAAAATGAATTGTTTTACCAGATATAGGCGTACACATACTTTATTAAATAATAAGCAAAAATAAAAGAGAAGCATGCGTATATTACTAGTTCTTAAACAATCTAATAAAACTATTCCCTGCAAACGAAATCGCAAACACAACTAACTAGTTGTGTTTGCGATTTCTTAAAATAATTTCTTTAAACTTAAAGTATCGGCGTAGGTATATATTTTTAAATGTAGGATTAAAAATAATGTAATTGCTTCTAGCCTTAGAGTATACATAAACAAGCTATGTTTATGGATACTCTAAGCTTCTGGCGCTTCAACGACCTTAGCGTGATTAGCACACGATCATAGGGAACCTTAACGCACCTCCTCGCTTAGGTCATCAACGTAACCTAAATGAATATACGATTTGATTGATAAAATACTAAATACTACTAATCTGTAAATGAAGTTTTAATAAGAATAGAGATACTATTTTGTGATTGAGGCTTTTACCATTGATCTAAATTATGACAATCAAAACTCTCTCCGCAAGACTGCACCGCTCGTCTTCAAAATGTTTATGAGAGGGAAGCACCTCATTTGAGCACTATAATGCGTTGATACTCAGGTTTTGACCGTGACTGTGTTTCTCTCTAGAAGCAGTGTTAAAGGTCGACCTTCAATCACAGAGGAAAATATGGCTACTGCTAGACCACTAATTGAACAAAACCGGCGTTTCACCTATGAGGTGGTTCGAGGACATTTGGGTATTGGTATGAACCAAATTTAAAAAAAACAAGATCAATATTTAAAAGTTGGAAAATCACTTCACAAATGTTGTGTATGACGTTGTGCCAGGAGATGCAACATGGATATGTTGTGAAATTCCCGAAAGTAAGCAACAGTCATCTCTATGGCTGTTCGAAGACATGTAAGAATACAAGTTTAAATTCATTTAAGAAATCATAAAATATCGTTCAGATAGATCGATTGAATAGTAATACATTTTGGTGACAAATATTTACTTAGCTGACAGAAAACATTATTAACATTCGAGTTTCGCTTTGTAATCAAATCAAATAATATAAGTTGTCGATCCATGATGACATCTCCAACTTATTATCTATATATATATATATATCAACATTAATTCATAAATCTCTACACAATATTTCCTATATTCATATTTCTGTATTATATTCAGTAATATAATTGTTAGAAATCTTGAACGTAATTTCACCGGCAGCTCTTGAAGACAATCAAATCGAAATATCTCAACAGAGATAATCGTCAAAAGTCAATCGCTTATCCGATAACGTACTAATGAGTGCTCGTTGAATACGTACTTATCTTGATGAGACAGTTGAAGTGAAACCACACCATTAATAATACCATATAAATAATAACATCATTACTTTAGAGTTGGACCACCCAAAATCATCACCTTGACTTTATGTACATTATACGATCGTAAACTATGCAGATAAGAAAGAAAATGAAGGAAAATGTGCATCGAAAAATTAAGAGAAATCGGCGTTCAAGCATGGTAATTGTAGTCTTTGGCTTGTCGGCAATTTGCATACGATATGAGGCGCTAATGGATGTAAGATACCATTTTTTCTGAATATTTTGTACGTGAGCAAGCATAATCGCTATTAGCATAGATAATATCCAATGAATTGAATAAGATGTCCTATTTTTACTGCAGCTTCAAATTTATTTTTAAAGGGATTTCTACACGGGAATTATTGCAAAAAGATAAAGAGGAAATAACCCCTCAAGTGGAAAAAAATGTTTACTTACTTGCATCTATTTTAAAACTATTTTTTTAAACTAGTAGTGGATACAAGAAGGCTGGGTTTTTTCCGCCTTACGGCTAAGTATAGAGAATGCACTGACTGCGTTTCTTCGCTAAATGACTGTACTTACCACACTATACTGTTATTATTATATTTTTGATAACTTTAGTTTTTTTTATTATAATAAATATTGTACTATATTGTCATCATAAATATTAAACACGATAATAATAGTACGTACACGGTATTTTGCGGCTTATATTTTTTCTATGACAATTTTAAGCTTTAACATTTATCCGATTCGAAATTTTAATGTTGTTGTTGGTTGCACATATCTTTTTAAACAGTAATTAGATGTGTAGGTAATAAAATTAAAGATTTCGGTTTACCTAATTGGCTTGTATCTTTAATAACGGTACATAAAAAGCGCCACTAAATTATGCATCGACATTTTCGGTAGGCGTTCCGAAATGTAATGAGTGTAGTGTATCTACATATTCTAAAAATGATTTATTGTATGTTATATTGGGAACATGCATATTCGCTACAAAAGCAAACAAAAGGAAAAATTATCAAAAAAGCTTACCTTTCTAACTATAAAATAGCAAGAACATGAACATTGAATACTTTTGTACGTGGTAGTGCCACGCTGTAGCTATATAATGGTTGTAGCACGAATGGGTCATCGCGACCGGGGTACTACACTCTTACAGAATACCAGCATGAAATAGCAGCTTAATGGTGTTGTGTTTCGTATGGGGTGTATATAGAATAGTACCGGAAATCCTTTTTACTGGAGGCAAGGTATTCCATCTTAGCACTCAGGGGTGATAACGCGTCTCCATTTTGATTCTTAATCGGGGATAGATGTAGATGTCTATGGGCCGCGGAATCCACTTACCATCGCGTGAACTGTGTGCTCGTTTATCACGCTTATCCTATTAAAAAACTTTTTTTTTAATTTTTACTTTTATTTATATAAATACGAAGAAGAACAAATTACAATGACATAAAATAAATTTATTGTGACATCAAAATTTTGTACACAATTTCGTAACACGCTAATTTAAATCAATAATTGAATACAGGTAGCGGCCTCTTACCCATGTACCGTAAATATCGATTATGAAAACAACTTTTAAGAAAAGATGCGCACGTCCCTACAGCGGTTGCGGTATCTTTGATAATGACGCCTCCGTCATTTTACTTTTAAATGTAAGATATAACTTAGCATTAAATAGGTAAACACTTTTCTGTCTTACGGTTGATATGGGAAATTAAATTGGCGGCATTATTAACGTTTAATATGTTATGATTAAATCAAATTAGCATTATTAAATAATATAAAATAAAATTAACCGAAAGCAGAGGCAGCTCCGGTAGTAAGCGCACGCCTCAATATTTCATAGGAAGCCATCCGAGCTCGATCCGCAGCAAATAAATTGATAAGATTTGCTACGTGCTTGCGGTGAAGGAAGCATTATGAAGAAACCTGCGTGTCTAAGAAGGACACGAGCACTAGGCTTTAGTACAATGCGCGGACTCTTCCCTGATCGAAGCCCTTGACTTGTATAAGACGCCTTTGAATAAAACCATGTTTAACAACCGAGTTAATAGAGACAGAGGAGAGTTGTTTGTTTCAGACATTGAATAGATGTTGTTTTTCAATGATTTTTGTGCTGTTAGCCAAGAGGTATTGGACTAGTGTGGTTTTTGTAGTGAACCAATCCCAATACGTGCATTTAAGCTTACTTAGAGTAGTTTTTAATAACGTTAATTTCAAATATTCCTTTCTTTAAAAAAATACTTTTACAGCTCTTTGGACTCATGGCTCATGCCCTGAGTCGCACTATTACAATCAGTGAAGCTATACATAGACTGTAAATAGTTCATTTCACTATTTGCCCTTATTTATTAATTAAGCCTTCACGTAAAGTAGAAAATTCTGGTGCTAAAATTTTTTAGATGAAAATAAAAAGGGTTGTAGAGTTTAATGCTCGATAGACTTACAACCCGCTAGATATACCCTGTGCGTACACCAACAAAGTTGGTATAGTTAACTGCTAATTAGCTTTCACTTTCGAACATAAGTAACATCCTAATTTCACTTCTACTTTGGACAGACTTGAAGGTGAAACAAAAATCGTTAGAAAATTTGTATGCCTGTAAAATATGAAACTTTGTTTCGCAATAGACTTTTACAAAATGTCGGAAGCTCCCTGTGTGCCTAGAATATTGTTGTAAGAAACGGTACTCTCACTCCTGTGTTCCAGTGTAAAGCAAATACGAGTATAATTACAGGCTGCGAGGCCGTGAGTTAACCCATGGCATGGTTATGGCAACATCTGTGGCCATGTTTGTTTGAGGTTACATACAGTTGCATTTGTATGGTCTGCAGTAGTTACTTGCTTATCATCAGAGAACTATTCGTTTATCACTGTCAAATTTGAATAAAAGAAATAAACATAATCTTAAAAATATTTAAATAAGGTAACAAAGTACTCAAAAACGTAAAAATATTTTGTTCTTAATTTTTGATATTATGTATCTGATATAACTGAGAAAAGAACAACAAAACAAAATTATTCATTATAGAAAATATACAACAATACTTTATCGTTAGGAAATGTGACTGTTGTTAAAATCTTTGGCTACTCTACCGTAGGTTTTAGGTTCCAATCCCAACCGAATCTTAATTAAGAAATTTCATTGTATTTTGTATAAATAGAGCCGTGGTAGCTCAGAAGGTTAACGCTCGAACGTTCGATCCCCGCTGGCACCAATTAAATTGTTAATTACAATTTTAAGTGCTGATTTACCACGTGCTCGGTGGTGAAGAAAAACACCGTGAGGAAACCTGTACGTCTGAGGAATAAGAAAAAAAATATTTCGAAGACATGTGAAATTCGCCAACATGCATTGGGGCAGCGCGTCGGACACTTCCTTGCACTAAAACCCTCTCAGAAATGAGGGGAGGCCTGTGCCCAGCAGTGGGACGTATAAAAGGCTGTAATTTTTTTTAACTTTATTGTGTAAACAACCATCGTTCTTATTCACAATCGTACTGTGCCTATATTCGCACATTACTTAATAACGACGTGTGGTTGTGAGACAATAGTACAACCCTTATACATTTTTTTCACCCTCATCGCTCCATCTTTCCATCGCAATATTTATTCTCTACATTTATTAGTATCGCCTCTATCGCTCCATTTTCAAATTACAAGACCACACACGGCCACGAGTTTAGTAATAATTGTGATATACATTATTCATATTGCTCATTGTTACAATGTAAACACAGACACAATTTGCGAGCGAGGTTAATTTTCAGGGGTACCAGAAGGGCGTCCGTCATGGTCATTGCTAATTGTACGCAGTTCATTTAAATTATAATTAAATAGAAGAATGTAGGGTTCTTTATTTTTTCTTACACACTAGGATTTTCTTCCGTATAGTTGGAGCAATTTACATACATAAATTTCACAAGGACAAACATCTTTACTTATTCCGTGCGGGATTCGAACCCGCAGCCTTCAGCGCTGCAACTCATTGCTAATCCACTGCGCCACGAAACCGTTTTTATACGTGTTCAATTTATCATCAATACTGTAAATGATCACTACTGTATACATAGACTTCCAAAGATAAACGAGGCATTTTATTTGTTTTTCAAACAGGCAAGTTCATGGTACTTACTTGAATGTTACAGACTACTAATATCTTATCACTTGAAATGAAGAGAAGCAATGAGCGCAATAGAACAAGCAATGTACCTGCTTTACTAGTTAACTTAAATTCCAAAAACAATTTGAGTGTACAACCAGATTGCTTCAAAGATTTGCTGCTGAGCCAGCTCTCTCACCACAAGTCCCACTGCTGGGCACAAGCCTTCCCTCACTTCTGAGCGAATTACGGAGCAATTAGAGCGTTGCGCTGCGTCAGTGCGTGTAGACGGTCTTCACATATCTTAGGAATTATTCTAATTCTGAGACATGCAGGTTTTCTTACAAGTTCTCCGCCGAGCACGTGATAAATCAGCACTTAAAACTTCAATTAACAACTCCATTGGTGCCGGTGGGCATCGAACCCGGATTGCTTTCGTATTGTTAAACATGCGCTTAGCCCTTAAGGTACTCACCACGGCTCTGAGCTATTATAATTTTATGAAAATATGCTCCCGAAATTTTGCGCAATCCGGTTTTTTTTAAATTGGGCTAAATTAAGACTACTTTTACCGACAAGCACGTTGCATGTATAGATATAACATGCACGTGAAAGAAGCGAAAGAGAGGTATCAGGAATGTACCAAATGGAAGTCCGTTGAATCTGTTTCAGATGGTATGGAAAAGTCCCGTAAGTATATGCGTTCTGCATATTGTATAAAAAGGGGAAAATTGTATGTATATTTTAAGTTAAACTTAGATTTATTTTTTGACCAATAAGAGTGACAAACAAGCACACAGTCCGCCTGGTGGTAAATAGATACTGAGGTATATAGACATCTACATTTATCCTCGATTAAAAATCAAAATGTAGATGCGTTATCATCCCTTAGGACTAAGATGTAAAACTTCGTGTCCAGTGAAAATGGTTGTTGGTCCTTTACACTCACCACACAAAAAATAACCTTTTTCTGCTGTTTCACACTGGTATTCTGTCCGAGGGTGGTCCTATCCTAAACGAGCCCATCTATTTTGCTACAACCAAGAATGTCCTCCAGACCGAATTTCGGTTACGTCGACTTGCCTCAACGGAGACTAACCATCGGCGCAGGACAGGATTATAGTGCCCAAGTGCATGCGCAAGCACAGGTGCACTCTCTATTCCCTCACTTTCATAATCCGACGGGACGGTAAAACGACACGACCGGAGAGAGATCAGGCGCAGGACCAACGGCTTTATGTGCTTTCCGAGGCACGGGAGTGAAACACCGCCAATTTCCTAACTCCGGGCAGCTATTGGGAATTTCCGGGCGGAAAAACTCAGTAATTATTTTTTGGCCCGATCTGGGATTCGAATCCAGAACCACATGATCAGCAGTTGCACTATTACAACCACTAGACCAACGAGGCGGTACTACACTACAGCTACAGCATGTAATATAGCAGCAGCATGGCCCTACCACGTATAGAATTAATAAAACTCACGTGAGACTTTATAAACTTTTATTAGTATATCATAAACTATCTCCTATTGTTAACTAAATGAAGTAGTTGTGAGCTCTAAATATTATGATTGGTATGTAACCGCCCAACGGTACCGACGTCTGGAGCTCGTTTGCCACTATGACAGATGTGGAACCGGTACTAAATATTAGAGACGACTGTTAAGAACGAACTCGTCACGGTGTTCATAGAAGCCGCTTCCATGTTATTATTTCTTTTTACTATTAATTATTATTCGAAATCGTTCGAATTAGCATACAATATAACTTCTTCGGAGCAGTGGCGCCGCCCCGCCCACGCGGCTACACCTCGAAATTAAAACAGCGCCTTGTCAGCCCAACTATATTATCAATTTGTTGGTATTTGAGGTTAATTTATGTGTAGATTATATGTGAAAAGGTTCCAAGACACGTCGAAAAGTTGCCTATAATTGATGATCTGAAAACAGATTACAACGTCTATTTTGCATGTTATCATCTATTTTGTTACACAATACATATAAATTAATTAGGTTTTCCATAAAACTCATTCCGTATTTATATATTATAATGTTGCCGCATTGTAAACAAACAAAGTGATAGTTTACGTCTAATAATCAAGCAATTATGTATTAGACAATTGGTAGGTCTGATTATAAACGGTGTTTTACTATGTGGTAGGAAACTTTCTTACTTTATTATTTATTTTTATATATTGTGAGAAATAAGTATACAGTCCACTTGGTAGTGAACTGTGCCCCATAAACACCAATATCTATCATCGATTAGGAATAATCTTCGAATAGAATATTATGATTTTTATTCAATATAGATCATTCCATAATACTAATTGAAATTTTTTTTGTTTACCACTAGTTCGGAAAATGCTAGTATTTTGGGAAAAACCAGCAAGAAAACCAGCGGAATTTATTTTTTTGAACATGTCACTTAGCAATAATTTTGTACAAATATTTAAATTAACTTTCATGGTAGCAGGTTGGTGGCGATCACCTCAGTCTTGTATTCTTTTTAGTTATTTTCACTTATGTATTCCTTAATATTAAATTTTCCCTTTTGTACAATTTTTCTTTATTAAAACATTTAAACTTATTAATTGACGAATTTCGTATCTTGTAAATTTTGTGAGATTTTGTTGTAAAAGCGTATACATTGCCCCATAAATGAGTTACGAATTCCGTGGAGTGAAGATCGATTAAAAATGAGTTTTAAAACGTGAAGTAGAAATGAATCGGGTTGGCACCACCCTAGCTATACCTACTTCTGCAGCTAAGCAGCAGGGTACTCAGTGCTGTAATACTTATAATATTAATGATATAACTACAGGCCCTGACACATTCCATGTTACGAGCAGACCCATCAGAGGGGATAATGCATTTGTACCGTTCTTTTACTCGATTGCAGTTGTCCATGGCCTGTTGTAGACACTAACAGACCTTTTATCTTTAATATGTAATAAGCATAGAAACTAAAAGAGTTTATTGGCAGTAGCATCTTTCTGATAATACATTTATAATATTAATACGAATTGCGGTTGCAAATCAGCCTGCCAAGCGTGGCAAATTTGGCAAATATTCCCCCTACGAGGCAATCTATGGAGGAGACCTACGTTTAGCAATGAACTTTTGATGGACTGTAATGACGATGATGAAAGCAGGAAAATCTTCGCATATTGGTCTTACGAAGTTTTAAATGGCCACATTATTAAATTTATACGTTCTACCACCTGCTGCGTATAGACGCTTGCCATCAGGTGGAATTGCATTCAGTGATTCTGTCTACAATCTCATCTGATAGTAAGTAGTAATGAAGTCCAAGATGATAAATATCACGATCTTAGCGTAAAATCTCCTCATTCTAGCCTTGAAAGTTTGTAATCGGATAGGAAGACAGACGCTGGTAAGTTATTCCACTACTTCGCTATACATATTACGAACGACAAAGCAAGCTATTTAGTTTGAATGCGTAAAATATCGACAACAAAGAAACGAAGCAGTCGTTTGAGAATAGTGGGAGGCTGACTACTCAGCGAGGCTAACAAGATCGATTTCAACTAAATCAAGGTAACCAATAAGCTTCTTATCACGTCCCTCAACTGAGCAACGCTGCTCGCTCATATGTGACGATTCAGTGTAATTTTTTTATAGAATTAGGGTGAAAATCGAGCACACAGTCCAACCGATGGTAAGTTAATGCTGCGGCTAATACATATCTACAATAATCCTTTTTTTATATGGCATTGGGTCACAAACGACCGCACTGTCCACTTGATGGTAAGTGAACGCTGTGTGGCCCATAGACATCCACATTTATCTTCAACTAAGGATCAGAATGCATATACATTGTCACCCCTGAGGACTAAGACGGAATGCCTCAATTCCTGTAAAAAGGGTATCGGTATTAAGCCGCTATTTTACGCTGGTATTCTGTGAGAGCGTAGTTCTGCCCCGGACTAGCTGACCCATTCGTGCTACAAGTATAATACAGCTGCAGCGTGACTCTATCACGTAAGAATCCTCGATTTAGTATCAAAAAAATGCAGATATTATAAGACGTAGACTCCTAGACGCAGTGTACTGCGATCGACTATCCCTTGGCCAACTTAATTAAACAGAAGGCAGTAACATTTTATTAAAGTGGTGTAATACAGAAAACTAAAATAAAGCAAATGTGAAAGAGACCGACTTATGTGAATATCGAGGGCGTAGCACATCTACGAATAAACGACATTTAACAAAGAATCACAATTATCATTAAAATTATTCAATATATTATTCAATACATATTAATGTATCATCATTAAGATGAGGAAAATCATTAAAAATCATTTAGGTATTTTATCAGTTTTCAGTTTTTTAAAAAAATTCTCTGTTTTAGTCAGAAAATTATAGCCTAGGCCACTTGGCATTGCTGAGACCTATTCGTGTAGTTTCATCGCAATTGGTTCGGCAATTCCATACCTTCTTAGCCCGAACATACAAACAAATAGACGGACAAAAATTTTTAAAATGTTTTCTTTTAAAATTCATGTTTTAATAGCGTGCGATTAACCCACTGTGCTTGAAAGCCAGTTATTTCTAATTTCCAAACGGACGCTTCAATTTTTTATACGTAGATATTATAAGATTGCAATAACGATCAAGATAAAAAAGAGGCGTTAGGTTTTGTTTGTAAATAATGCGTGAATTAAGTCAACGAAGATAACAGGGTGTCGAATGAAAATTTACATTAGCTCAATAACTGCAGAAGACAGAATGAAAACTCGATGGCCTCTCCCTCTCAACTTTGGCCTATCAATACATTTATGAAAATGTAATGTACGTACACAAAAATAGGAGTGATCGCTACCAAGCTAATCTAATTTGGTATGTGTTGTTAATTGTAACGTACATGATTGTAAGTTGTCATTTTTTTAAAACGCCCGCTGGGTTTCTTGCTGGTTCTTCCCGGGACAGAGCTTTTTCGAACCAGTGATAAATTACTTGACTTTCAATAAGTATTATTAATAATCTATATTGAATAAAAAAGTTTCCGTTTCTGATTGAAGGACTACTTTTCCGGCTTAGAATTCGTCTGGGTAGCTTCCCTCTAACTTTTTCCATTCGTTAATTCATTAATCCTACATATATATATATATATAT
>DWHP01007165.1:0-11075 GCA_018247895.1 Parnassius honrathi
CACTCTCGTTTACAGCAGCAATGTTTTCAAGAGACCGACCGGTACGTTGACGCAAAGGATTCTTATTATCCATAATTAACCCAGTTTCTTCAAATTTTGTAACCACTCTTCGAATGGTTGACACATTAGGTGCACTATCTCGGCTGAAAATTTGGCGAAGTTTGCGAGCGTTTTCAGCTTAACTTTCCCCATTTTTGTAATGAGTTTTCACAATTATAACGCGTTGTTATTTCGAATATCTCTTTATTTTTAATAATAGGAATAAACAGAGATGACAGCTGTCAAATTTAAGAGTTGCCACTTGCATGAAAAAAAAATATTCCAATTTTAAAAAGTGCATTCTTACTGAGACACCCGATATATATAATCGTGTGTGTAATAACGTTATGTTTCACTGTGCGTGTAACGGAGTGTGAAATCTGCCGACATACATTGTGTTGTTTACATTATTATAATCATCAAAATAGCCTTTTCCAGCCAGCCAACAAAATAAACTAATTCGCCCGCTCGTCCACTGCGATCTGCCCCGAACAAGCGACGGAGGTCTGTTCGCGTCAGCTCGGCGATTGTAAAGGCGCGTTATGATCCCACTGTGTACTCGTAGCTTAACAAAAAAAAGTGAATTTTTCTTCATGTACTGAACTGACTTAATACAAAATTAGCTGTTGCTTGCAAAGTCTGGGGGAGGCATTAACGATCTAGGCTAAAATCCCGCAAGATTTATATGTACATACCCCTTTTTATAATAAAATAAAATAATAGCAATGCTAGGAATATTACTAATATTTCCTTTACCCTTTCCTATTAAGCTTGAAATGCTTCTGTTACGAATGGTTCACAACAGTAATCCAACGGCGAATCGAACCCAAGAACCCTTGTTATTAAACTAATGTCGCTTAAATCATTTGACTTCAAATATATTACCTTTTTCACTTAATTCGTCCATCAATATTGACGTACATCCAAACTGACACTTGAATTACAGATTAATGTATATTATGCTGATAAAGGAAAATACTTGGGAAATCCCCAATAGTCATAGAGGTTACATTTAATATAACGTAAAAATGTGCGCATATTTTAATCAAGTTTGTTGTGCATTTATTGACGCATGAGTATTCATAAATCTAATTTTATTGTATTCATAATCCTGTGTTGACAATATCAATCAATTCTAACGTGCCATTTACACTGCAAGTTTCTATTACCAAAAACAGCAATAATTGTAAACTTTTACGTGCTGTTAAAGAAATAAAGAAGAGAGCTGCGTACGGGAGTGTGTGTCACGAAGTTAAGCACGGTTTCAGCATCAATTGAAATATAAATAATGATAATGTCCTCTAGACCGAAACACGGTCACGTTAGGCAGTCTCTACCAAGACTAGTCATTGGCGCAGGACAGGTTATAGTGCCCGACTGTATGCCCCAGCACACCGGCTAACCGACGACGACGAAGATCGTGCGCAGGACCAACGCTTTTCGTGATTTTCCTGGCACCGGGTAAACACCGCTAACTTCGGAACTCCGGACTGCTACTGAGAATCTCTTGACAGAAAAACTCAGTAACTGATCTTTTGGCCCGACCCGGGATATGAAACCGGGACTTCATTATCACCAATCGCGCTTACGACCACTTGATCAACGAGACAGTAATTTCAAATATACGCAGCGCTCCGTCTATATGTCTGTTTTGGTCTGAGTTTGAGTTTACACCTCGAATATTTTTGACCGAAAAAAAATCCTTTTGCGTGTTGACTTATTTATTAGATTTTTGACTTTTTTAAGTATTGCAGATATTTAAGAATGCAATTTTTATTGAGTATGGAACGTTGTTCCCAATAACTGAATTTCGTTATGTACTATTTACACTGGTGATATTTTTGAATCCATCTTGCTACTTCAGAGCAAGTCTTATTTTGCATATTGTTCAAACTATACATGTTAATTAGTGTTTTAACTTTATTGTGTGCAACGGGCAAGAAACTTGTCCAGTGTATGTGTGCCTTAAGAAACAGAATTATAAATCTTCAATATTTTGGATGATATAAGATTATAAGAGAGCCGTCATTTATATGTCTTAAGAATTTCTGTTTATATATATTAATTTTCTATACTTATACAGATTATAGATTAGAAATATATTTTTCTTTGTTATTAGTTCGAACTCTTTAATTTTGAGTATGAACTCTACTTTTGGATATTAATCAACCTTTTCTCTGTCACCATGTGCCACGATTACAAAGCGAACTATGTCGTCAGCCAGATCATCGATTTAATTTATTTACTTCGTTGTTTGTTGCTTATTCGTTGATTTGGGAAGTGATCTATCGTCGCGGGGTACATCGCCTGCTGCTTTAGGCTTTCATACCCGAAGGGTAAAACAGAGCTCTATTAATGGCATTCTGCTGTCTGCCTGTCCGTTTGTCTATCCGTATGTCATCTCTAACTAGGAGACAGAATGAAAAACTTGGATATTTGATGTAGAATGTTGACCCAAAACCGAATATTGAATTGGAAAGGGATTGTTTGTTCCACTCATCCATTCATTAATTACAGCCTATAAAGTCCACTGCTGAACAAAGGCCTCCCCCATAGACTGCGTCTTTAGGGAGATTTTGTCATATTTCCCACGCTTGGTAGTAGGGTTGGCAAAATCATTACTATGCTGCTATCCATCTCCAGTCTCAGTCTCCCTCTGTCGCCTCTGACGACACGCACGGGATGATAGAGTGTAGTGGATATTCTTATACCGCCTCGCCACGGTTACTTTAAATCGTAGCTTGGTCTAAAATAAAAATAAAAAACTTTACCACCAAAGAGCATATAATCTCCACGTTTTTTTATCACCATTAATGATCGACGTTGAATAATTTTGTAAATCCATCTGTCTGTCCGTCGCGTCGATCTATCTAATAACGCCTCAATTTTTCCTGTCGGCGACAAATGACAAGGTGTCAGTCACCGCAACATCGTGGACTCTCGGTGATTATTCATATCGTGTCTCATCATTCTTGCTGATTGTGGAATCGTACCGCTGCTAGTGAGGGCCCGTGTTTTAAATGTCGTCGTAGTTAAACATCGTTATTTGTTATTTAATCATTGTGTTTTAAATATTATGTTTAATAAGCTAGCTTTTTTTTCTGTTCGAGCCCTACCTGACTTTTCGCACACTACCAAAGGTTAGCCGGCAGAGAATACTTTTTCGGCATTAAGTTCGCCTTTCTACCAAATTATTTTGGGAGCAATAAAGAATTGTCTACCTGTCTATTTAATAATAAAGGAGAACATTATTTTGTGATTTTCGTAAACAAATCACAATAATGAAGCTAGTTTCTCCAAGTGACGACAATCGCAAGTATTAATTATAAATCATTCATAATTAAAAACAGTTGAGCGCTATCACAAAAAAATAACGCCAGCAAGCTGAGTTCGATCTCCATCGACATGTGTGAAATTGTTAGATGCAATTTTAGGTGCCGATTTACTAGGTCCTCGACGGTGAAGGAGTCGTGAGGAAACCTGCATCCCTGGGGAATAGAATATTTGGGGATGTGAAATTCTCTAAATACCTAATAACCCTTTCAGAAATGAGTGTGCTCTGTGCAATGCAGTCTCGTTTTTAAGCTACAACTTCTTAACGTTATGAAAAATCCTAGCACAGTACTCTATCGTGTATTTTAAACACTGCTGATATCATTTAGAAAGGAAAATTTAATTGCGTTTTTTGTCCGTTCTTCTCTGTACAGGTTTCTTAGTTGTTTGACTAACATAAATAAATAAAATTACTTTGTTTTGGAGCAAAAATATAATGAAATTTTCTGCGTGCAAGTATTTTAAGGGTATAATTAAGATATCGTGTGTGTCTCTACAAAAATACGAAATATATAGTCTATACAAATACTGCTAGATTCTGATTAAGGAATTCTCTACCCTTCGTTAAAAATTATTTTTAAAATGTATCTTTTTTCTTTGTGTTTACTGTTTATGTATATTCATTGATTAAATAACTATCAAGCCCACTGCTTAATATAAGCTTTCTCCATAGATTGCATCGTAAGGGGGATATTTGGCAAATTAAAAACTTAGTTTTTTATTATTTACCTTTTTTAACTTCATTATTTAACAATTGTTATCAAGAATGTGCTGTTCCCCATCTCCTATTTCACTTCCCTCTATCACCTCTTACGACATCCATGGAGTAATTCCTCCATCGCCGCCATTTCACGATGAGTTTACTAGTATGCATATATTCGCTTATATTACTTCTTATTGTTAGAGATCACGTATATGAACTATATCCATCACTACACCCATCCCACTAATCACACGTAACGGGCGCTCATTCGTCACCGTCCTTTGCGCATCACTCACGATAGTGTGACGTGCTCAGGCACTGGTGCATCCCAATCCAGTCTTAACACAACTGCAAAGGGTTCATTTTTCAGCGCTTTTAATGTATTTATTCAGAGAAAATGTCTAACGGAGCAAGAGCTTCCCCGCCTTGCTATACCTCACACTGATAGGATCATAAAAGAGACGCTTGAGCAAAATTCAAAGGTCTAGTTATATTGGACGTTAGAACGTATGTCACGGTACATTATCGGAGGCTCTTAATTGAAGATAATAAGGGGGGACATGTGTCTTTGTCGCGTTTTATGGGTTATAAGAGGGATGGGAGGTGTTTTGTGTTTTTTTTTCAAGTCTTGCTACGTCCGGCTATTCATCTACGTCAAACGTCCATTGCTGGAGGGTGATCTCAATTTTTTTGTTGAAATCACTTAATGTTGATCAATTATGTGCTAATCATTTGTCTTTGGCGATTGTTTTATTGTATTCATGTCTCTTGCCTCGTTTACATCGAACTTGTTCTGTTGAATGACAGTATAATATAAAATTGTAGTGACCTTTTTGTTTCATTGTCAATCCGCGCCATATTGTCAATAATTTGTTCGATAATAAACACTGATTATAATTTATTTCATACACAAGTGAGGGTGATTAACCAGTTCATGGCTCACCTAACGATGAGTGGCTGTTGTGATGCTAGGGCTAGACCATTTACAAATTATTCTTAATTCAAAATGTAGATGCGCTGTCACCCTGAGAACTAAGACGGAATGCTTTATTGTCATTGAAAAGTCTCTTCTGTTTTCATCATTATTCATCATATTTGTATGCGGTCATGCCTCCACTTCATGCTTCTATTCCGTGAAAATGCGGCCTTTCCCTGATAGCGTAAATATTTCTTCCTGCAACCATTAATCAGCAGCAACGTGGCTCTTCTCCCGTATAGAAACAGTTATTCTTAGGCCACATAAAAACGTTGCATGCGGGATTTAAGCCCGCGGCCCCTAGAGTCACAGCCAAATGCTTAAGTAGTGCGTAACCGAGCCGTCAACCGATTTAGCTGAATCTTATTTAGGTGCTGTTTTAGTGGTACTGGGACTAGTGGTGGCGGGGACGGTACACGCAATTGAGGGCAAGAAAACATTTTATTTTATTACGCGAGTCTCAGCTATTTAATTTTTAACATTTTTAATTAATATATTTCACAAAATTATTTCTTCTCGAAGCCGAGCCGAATGTTTTAATATTTGCTATAAAATCAAAACATGCATTAGCCATGTACATTGGCGTAAAAATACACAATTTTCAAAAATCCAAATAGACATAAAGTTTCAAGTGCAGAGCCATTCAATAGAACACGACACGCGCCATAAGCCACCTCGGAGCTTAGATATGGCTGTATAAATCGCCATTGTTCCAAGATCGCCCACCTGCATCGTGGAGCAATATCAATCCATCTGCTGCGGGCAAGGGGTGCCGGGGGGTGGCAGGGGCGCCGGGCCGTCCGGTGAAGTTGACGGGACGTCTTTGAGGGGTATTTAATTTTGTGTAAATGACGCGGCCTTCGGCGACAGGTTTCTGTGACGTTTCACTGTTGTAAGTTATCATTCACTGATGTTATTAAAAAAATACATTAATTTTATTTAAAAATAATATTGAAACTATATTCGTATTTTTATAAAACTATAAAGTGATAATGAACTTACAGTCCCCATAATGAATGGTCTGCAGTCCATGGACACCTGCTGTCAACTTCTAACAGTGTAGGCTTCAGTGGTCACCTATGAGGACTAACATAGAATGCCGGAATGTAATTATAATATATTCATTTGAAAATAATAATAATTGCGGATTTTTTCTATTTAATAATGTTTGGGATGTAACTGTAGGTATTGTTTGTTTTTTCGCAACCTAAAACTTTCAGAAGAACGTAAGTTTGTACTTCCTAAGACGTGATTTCCTATTTCTTAAGTGTAATATATATTTTTTGGATTAGATTTTTTATTTAATAAGATACTTGTTACGATTTGTAAATCAATTTTTATAGTAATTTACTAAGTTGAAACCTAGATAAGATATTTCTTTTGCAAAACAGAATTTTCTGTTTATATATCAAACACTATACATCCCACTGCTGGGCACTAATCCATTCTTTGAGACGGAGTTAAATCTAAGAGTAGACGCGATGACCTAATTCGTGTCAGTCATACGTGTGTGATATATAAAAATTGATACACATTTACGTTAGCGTGTACTCCATTCAGTTATACAACCGTCGTAAATTCTATCTGTCTATACAGTTGAAGTTTTTTCAAAAACGTTCACATTCCCCGGACAGCAGCCGCGACTTCTGCGCGACCCCCTTATTATGCGGCCGGGTTGGGTCAGCGTAGGCGGTGGGGGTGGGGTCCGTCACGTCACTGTCCCCGGATCGCCATCACGCTTCGGGCTCGTTTGTGTCCCAAGTCTCCAAGTTGAAGGGTTGCGAACGAAACGTCTATGTGTGCCTCCTTTGTGAGCGCCTGTACATTATTTTTTATTACTTTAGTAAACTTTTCATTGCAATGTTCAGTGCACTTTATACACACAAGAGAATTTTCTTTCATTTATGTATGATACTAGGAATATAAATAGATTTTTAACTATTTGTTTTTTATGGAAGATTAGGAAATCGAGCATTTTATTACGTGGTAGAGCCAGACTGCAGCTATATTATGATTGTAGGCTCGACCGGGGAAGGACCACGCTCTCACGGAATACCAGCCTAAAAGAGCAGCTTGATACTGATTCATGTGGTGAGTGTAGAGAACACGTTTTGCTGGAATCGAGGCATTCCATCTTAGTCCTCAGGGGTGACGATACATCTGCGTTTTGATCCCAATCGAAGTTAAATGTAGATGTCTATGAACCACAGCATCCACTTAGCATCAGGTGGACTGTGTGCTCGTTTGTCACTCAAATTCTATTTAAAAAAATACGGCTTACCAGGTGGTACCTGAGTGAGTTATTTCTTTCTTCTCTTACTTTTATTGGCTCGTAAAAGTATATCGCTGGACATGTAAATGCCTCTCCAGTAGTAAGGGGGATCTAACTTAGTCGCTCGGTAGGATGATGAAGGTCCAGGCGTCTTGCATCTCTAACGTTACTGCTCGTCAATGGTCTGTGTATATTACTTATTGGAGGCAATTACATTTTTCTGACGTTTCTCTTAGTCGCTTCTTTAGACGCGCAGGGGACGAAATGGTGCGATGGATTCTCCTAAGCCAATATACAGTTTTTTATTTTTTAGTACAACCGCTTTACCTACAAATCTAAACGTGTAAATAGAATTGAAGTCTGTCTATAATATTGAAATAACTGGCTTCTGTTAAGTGCCCACGCTATTGAGACATACCTATCATTTTTTGTCTGTCTGTCCGGACAACCTTTGAAACAGCTGAAACGACCGTGAAGAAAATTCACGAACAGATAGAGCGCAGTGCTATCTTGGCTCTATTTTATCCGAAAAAATTAATAGTTTTTTATGGATAACGAAAAGATGATAAAGACTAACTAAGGCTACATTAATAGATCATATCCAAGCGAAACAGGGGGCAGATCGCTAGTTAAGGAATAAAAAAAGAGTATTTAAAATTTTAGTTATTATTTTTATGGAAGAGGAGGCGAACGCATTTTTTTACTTGGTAGAGCCATGCATGAGCATGAATGGGTTGGCTTGACCGGGGAAGAACCACGCTCTCACAGAATATCAGCGTAAAATAGTAAATTAACGCTACTGTGTTTTGTATTGCGAGTGTAGAGAACCGGAGATCCTTTTTACTAGAAACGAGGCATTCCATCTTAGTCCTCACAGGTGACAATGCATCTGTATTTTGATTCTTAATCGAGGATAGATGTAGATGCCTTTGGGGCTTCAGCAACCACTCACCATCAGGTGGACTGTGTGAGATCGTTTGTCACTCTAATCCTATAAAAATATATAGCTCAACTCCTGGTATGTATTCACCGTCGCCCATGAAGATCTGCAACGGTAGGGAAATGGCAGATGTGATGCCGGCTTTTTAGAAAGGAGTAGGCTCTTTTTTTGAAGGTACCCTATTACACGAGTTAATAAAACTAATACAGAAATTAATATTTAAACTATTTAATGATCAATTACTTCTGTGGTTCAGAGATACTTTTGGAGACGTTGGCATGGTTCCAAAACACCCGTAAATTAAAAAAAAATTGAATAACTTTATCAGTATCCTACGTTATTGTTTCATTGCTTTAATAACATATACGTTTTTTTTGATAAAGAAATCTTAAGGTTAATGTCAACCAGAAAGTCGACTGGTATGGAAACATGAGACTTAAAAAAAATATGTTTTCCGTCGCAAAACCTTCATTGCAGCTAATGCATTCGAGTTTCCTCCGAATCTCAAAGCGACTGGGAAGTACCGTGTGTGTTTTTTTTATTTGCCCGTATGCAATCACCTCGTCTTACGTCTGCTTGGCGCAATATCAATCCATCTGGCGGGCGGCGGGCGGCCTCCGCTGGGTTGCCATGCTAGAAAAGGAAAATGAGACACAGTGCTATACATATATTTGCCGGTACGTATTATGTATTTGTGTAGGCTATTTGTGTGGCCTGTGTAGTTGCGGTACTAGAATATCCACTAACCGTATCTATTTCATACCGTGGTTGATAACAGGCGACATAGGGAAACAAATAAGGAAATGGACAGCAGCGTCTTTTTAATGTCAATGACAACATAACAAATGCAATTGATAACTTGCCTTCGAAGCGGGGAAAATATCCCCTTTATGAGGAAAAGTACGGGGAGGCTTATGACTTGCGCAGGATTTCAATAGGCTGTAATTAGAGAATGATAAATTAATGGTGTATAAACGAGTATACGAGTCGATGCAAAATATTCTTTAACTTGAAGGAAGTAAAGCTTTTTTTCCTTTTTACGTAAACCACGCTACAACGTGTTACGGCTATAGGACACATGCGTTGATTTTTTGGCTGAAAAACGAGCAAATTTCCGCAGAATATCAGTGTCAAATATCAACTAAATATAGCTGTGTGAAAACTTAGCTGCATTATGATTCCCAATAGAGGATAAAATCTATAGGCCACAGCATCTACTTACTAATAGAAGGACTGTGCTCGATGAGTATCCTTAATTGTATATAAAATTACTTCGATTTGAACTGATATATGTACTGTAACCGTTTGTTGTCATATTTAATATATGACGTTAGATATATTATATTCACGCGACAAAAAATAAGCCGTTCGACATAACCACCACCACTATAACACACCACTTTCCTATACCATCCCGTAACGTTTGAGAGACGAAAACGAAACAGATGTGCCGCAGCATCTTCCTGATAAGAGCTCAAACAATAACAACCGCGACCAGCATGGCAGCAACGGCAAATGATCACTTTATGAGGCTATTATAAGGAGCCTCATGATCAGCAGTGGACTTTTGGACTTTTGACAGGCTGTAATGAATGAATACGACATAAAATTTAACATTATCCTTCAACAACAATACGTTATGATGTATCCCTTAAAAGTTTATTACTTATGACAAAATAATTTGTTATAGTAGACTGGCAGAGAATGCCTTGTTGCATTAAGTCCGCCATTTTGTACTTGCTATGCAAATAAATCCTAAATAATATATAAATATTTTTAAATTTCGAAAAACAGGACAGTCCATATTAATGCATAAACGTGGTAGCCCTAAACATGGGGTGGTAGGTCGCGTGGAGGAGGCATCACGTCAGTCTTAAATGACTGTCACGGGTGCACTCGGGCATCCGACCGTCTGAGGAGCGGTGGACGGACGGCTTTGCACCACCCCGATATTACCTCGTTATTTGTTATTGTACTGCGCGCGTTACGTTTGAAGTTTTACTTTACACACCTGAGGGCGGGTTGATAATAGATAGTAGTTATGGTGGACTTAATAGTAAAGTTTACGTTTTGTGTGTGTTTTAACGATGATGGGTTGTGACTACGTGTGAATGGTTTATTTAAAAAACAAAATAAGACTTTAGAATTTTCTTATGTGTCACATTTAAAAATTCGAAGCACATCGAAGAACATAAAGACCTTAAACAATATTTGTAAGCCATAATATACTATTTGTTTCGTGCAGGATTTAATCGGCGGCCTGGCAATGCCAAATCTTCGTTCTACTCGTTAAAGGTCCTAACCTACTCGTGCTTGATTAACTAATAATTAATTAAATTGTAAAATAATGCTTCAATCAAAGTTTTATTTTCCCCCCGATAACATATGTAATATCTAACTGTTTTGGGACCATGTTACTTCAACTATAAATTAGTGTTATACAACTTTTTAATATAGGATAGGGTAACAAACGAGCAACACCGTCCACCTGATGGTAAGTGGTTGCTGCGGCCCATAGACATCTTCATCTATCCTCGATTAAGAATCAAAATGCAGATGCGTTGTCATCTGTGAGGACTAAGATGAAATGCCCCGTTTGCAGTAGTAAAAAGTCTCCGGATCTCTGCACTCACCATACGAAACACAGCAGTATTAATCTACTATTTTACGCTGGTATTCTGTGAGAGCGTGGTCCTTCCTGGGTCGAGCCGACACATTCATCCTACGACTAAAATAAAATAAAAATAAAATATTTTTTTATTCAATATAGATTACAAGTAATTCTTATTGAAAGTCAATATTTTACGTTACC
>DWHP01007166.1:0-11075 GCA_018247895.1 Parnassius honrathi
AAATGTAAAAAACTAAAGAATGCTGCACTGACTATTGTTTTGTGTTCGTAGTTATACCAGAAACCAAAAACTTTTATTTAAAACACATTTTCAGTGATGAGGACACTGTGTGATCATCTACGTAACAAACAAGTAGAGCTTAGTCCAAACTAGCAAGCAACATTTGGTAACATAAGACTATTTGCTCTCATTAAAAAGCTTTGTTAGTCTTTGCTAGCTTAGGTAGAAATATGTTAAAGCTATTCTGTTTGATTGGATGAAATATATATGTAAGAAATAATGTCGAATCTCCCCGTTCTGTGATGTTCAATCTGCTCCATTTTTTGTTAACAAGTTGTTTACGGCACGAAAACTTCTTTCGACGAGTTATGACGAGGGAAACGTTATCAAAAATTTTCTTGCAATTTCCCACAGCTCAGGATATTTTTCGGGGATTTCTGCCTGCAGCCAATATGTTTGATAGAATTTTTAAAATTTCACCTTCAGTTCCTCGTTGGTGCTGAGCTCAAGTGGCTCCTCTTGGTTCACATTCACCTCTTACGTTTCTTCATATGGGGTTATGATCCACGGTGGTATTTCCATCGACAGAATATCTTCAAATCTATATTTGAAGTCATCAAGCAGGGTATTTAAATGTTGAGCGTATGGCTGAATATCCTCATCAAGATATTACATCTGTGACAAGTGCGGAAACTGGGAGAATTCGCACCAGTGCCGTACATAGTGATTCTAAAGTGAGAATCAATGACGTCTATGGGTCGGAACATCCATTTTCCATTAGGTGAATTCTATAAAAATAATCCCTCTATAAGACGGAGGAGACCCATGTTCAACAGTAGGATTTCGATATACTGTAACTACTGAATGAAAGATTGAATAATAGTAATATATAATATACAGACGAGAATACTACAAAAGTTTATTATAATTTACTATAGAAAATTGAGATTTAGGTATTGAGTAACATAGGAACTCGTGCATGAGCCACGTGCATCTGTCGACTTCCTGTATTTTTTACCAGGTGCTGCGTGACACAAACGCGTGATTTAAAGCTTAAAGTCACAAGTTTAAACTTTTTGTATTGGTTAGACGTTTGAAAACAGTGATATTGCGCTCGCGATTTTCGCTTAACAAACTAGTTAAATTTGTAAACGTTCATGCGTCGTAGACAAAATTAACTAGTCAATTATAACACAGTTAAATGTCGACGCGTTTACAGAAAATTAGCCGTTCATTAACTTACTCGTAGTATGTAAAATGAATCCATTTTGTATTTTATTGTAAGATGTCTATTCTCTAGAATCAAAAGGCGCACCGTGTGTTCTGGACGCGATTACTGTGAGTAAGTAGCGTCTGCGCTGGTCAAATTATGCAGAGTTTAGATACTCATCGGACGCAGATGAATAAGCACGAGTCCGTTCGTTCGTACGTTATGTTCACGCCAACGCAACGCAACGCACGCAAGTTTTTGGTGTGCTCGCTACTCGGCCCGAGTATTCATCCGTTCTCCACTAGATGTCGGTATTTAGCACGAGGCAAAGGAATGTTCGCGTGTATTCGTAACGGTGTTTACATACTCATCATTATTCACTTGACTCCTGAACTTAATCGCAGTTGGTTATTATTTTTCCTATAAAATAATTATATATATATGTGTGTGTGTGCGAGTCTATAAACATCAAGAAGACATAAAATCTGCAGACGTATGTCATCTATGTTTAAAAAATCCACGTTGAATGAGTGCAGACGAGTATGTCATAGCGTTGTACTCATCCACGAATAATTCGGCGAGTTGTTCGTTCGATAATCTAAACGTGCCGCAAGAGAACGGCTGAAGAGGAATTTATGGGTCTATAACTATTGATATATTTTTATCGCTCGCTTTATTAAGTGATTTTATTACAATATTTTGTATTCAAATGATAGGTTAATAAATAATACAAGTGCAAAATAAAAATAGTAAATGAAATTTAAGATATTTGGGTTAATTCAGGAAAAACCTTGGGGGGTTTATCTCATTTAAATCCTTGTATAATGTTTTTTATTTCTTTTTCGGTTTTGGGTAGAAAGATCGTTTAGAAACTGCTATTTGTAATATCTCTACGTATTCTAATAACTGAGTATATCTTTTGTCTTAATTTTATTGCTAAAATTCATAAAGCTCCTGTAGAGATACTGTAGGGAGGCCATTATGCCCATGCTTGGTAGTCAGTTTTTTTTTATAGAATAAGGATGACAACGAGCACAAAGTCCAGATGATGGCAAGTGGATGCTGTGGCACATAGAAATATACGTCTATCTTCTATTAAGAATCAAAATGCGGATACATTGCCAACTTTGAGTACTAAGATGGCACACGAAACACAGCAGCATTTAGCTGATATTTTACTACGCTATTATGTGAGAGCATAGGTCCTTCCCCAATAGAGCCGACCCAGTCGTGCTGCAACCACAGTATACCTACAGCGTGGCCCTATAATTTAAAAACGTAAAAAAGATTGAATTATTTTATACTTTGGCATATCATAGTAGCTGATTCGTTTGACAGCTTCACGTTAAATATCAAGGCTATTTCAGTTTTTTGTCAATATTACAATATCAAAAACAAAAGGAATTAGTATCTAACAAAAAAGCACTAAAATACCTATTTATAAAGTGCAAATCGATCAAGCAGGCGATGCCTATGTTTCGACTCGATTTTTATATACATTAACCAGATTGAAGTCATCAATAAGTCTATTAGTACGCCTTTCTCGAGTCTAAAGCTACTAGATGGAATTTTAGCACCAACCCACATGTGGTACAAATACTCTACGATACGAAACTTGCGCTTTATGACAAAATAAACACCTGTGCTAAAGAGAGGTACCGCAGCACCTTTGTAAAGATACCTAATTTCCATGCCGCTGCTTTGACCCCGGAACCAATGTACCCCCAAAGTTCAAATTTGAGGAAATCTCAACCCCCAGAAATTGAAGGTGGTCAGTGTATTACAATTGATATTTCGGAAGGAAGAAGCCAAGGAGGGGTTTTTTGCGGCGAAGAGTTTACGAGGCGTTGAGTTTTACGGGATTGAAAGACTCTAACCGTGACAGATTCATTGATTCTGGCACTATTTAATTGCCGTCGAAGGAAACCCTGACCATTAACTTATAATAGAAATCCATCCAAAATTTAATCCCGTTAGCATTGCGAGTACGGGAATACCAGCTTACTACGATGAGTATTTGTAACTATAACAAAAATGAATAGCAGCTATACATTTTTGGAAGTAACTGTCGTTCTCCAGTATCTTATAGTTCACATTGACGATGATAATGGGTTATTTTAAAAGTGACACTTAAAAACTAAAATTTGGTTTCTAAGTGCAACTAACCTTTTAATACAATTTTATGAACATTTAGAAATAGCACATAATTCCGTAGAAATGTTGCCACGTTAAATTTTTGTTTGTTTCTTATTATTGAATATAGTGTACGATCGAAATAACGAAAAACATTTTTAGTTTTTAATAATGATGTAACTAAGACCTTATTTAACATTTATACAACTTAAAATGCCATTAGATCGAGAATGGTAAATGCAAGCAAATCAGAGTTTTATCTCAACGGAGTAACGGAGTTTTATCTCATGGGTAATTCGAGTGATGCGCGGTCGACCGTAAAATGGAAATGTACTTTTCAGAGATGAGTAAATTTCAATTAAAATTTATCGCCGGGTATATATTAAAGTGGGTCTCTTTAATATATTGGCTTAAAGTATGATTAAATTAAAAGGTGCGTGCGTAATCATATCAAGGATTAAATTTACTTTTTTCATTTACGTAAATTTTATGAAATGATTAATTGGTGCATTATTGAGTTTTTGATAACAGTTTATTTTGCTAAATTACTAAAATTACATTTACAAAAAAAAAGAAATAGTTACCCAAAAGTGAGATAAGATTATTCGAAAAATTTGTTAATTACTAGCATACTTCATTAAAATGCTGCTAAATGTCTGCTTAGGAACAGAGCAGCAGAGCTCAATATGGTTTTTTATGCTAGTCATAACAACATACGATTGTAACCTTATTCAACGGAGGTTATATGCTTATATTTAAGTAGCCTATTAATTGTAATAGCTGTTTATCTAGGTCAGTAAGGTCATTATTCAATTTTACAGCAAGAATCTAAATGCTTATAATTCGCTGTGGCCCCTGATATAATTATATGTTCAATTTAGTTTTTAGGTAATTTTTGTTCATAGAGTAAGTTTGACAAACATGCACTCAGTCCACCTGATGGTAAGTGGATGCTGTGGCCCATAATCAGATTAAGAATTAATTAAGGATTGTAATTAAATTAATTCGGTTAAGAATCAAAATGCAGATGCGTTGTCACCCCCGAGTACCAAGATGGAATGCCTCGTCTCCAGTAAAAAAAAGGTCTTCAGATCGCTACACTCACTATACAGTAACACAGCGAGCATGGTCCTTTCCAGGTCGAGTGGTGCTACAACCATAATACAGCGTGGCTCTACCACGTATATAATTTATCCAAAGTAATAATTAAGATAAGTAAAATAAATACGACGGCATGACTGCAGCACCGTCATACATCGGTACAGCAATATTGTAAAGGACACGTGCACCGATCACGCCACCCGGCGCGTAGCTCAGTTTCCCCAACCGCACCATTACTCGGCTAGTTTTGCAACAACGGGTATAACACATACGCGCAGTGGCGGAGCATGACACTGGCGTGGCACGGTTCACTTGTTGTATGCCGCTACTAGCTCATCCTAGACTTATTTAGATTAATTCGTGGCAAAGAATTAATTATTATTATCAGCTATTAAATTAGTCTCAGTCCAAATTATAGTTGATTACCTGTGATCCGTGTATTTTGTGATTTTAAATTAATTATATTTAACTACCTTCCTACAAATATTTAATTTTGTATATGACATTAATTGTTTGTAATAATAATAAAGACCCCTTCGCCCGTTGACGTTACAGTTAAATGACAAAACTGCTACGTCGGTGGAGTCAGTCAGCGTCTTGCCAAGAGGTGTGAGCGACGTGCTTTGACAGAATTGAGGGTACAAACGTCCGTCGGTGTTTACGGCCGCACCGTAAAACGGTGTCGGGCCTGGATGTCTCTCGTTAATTGATGCGCGTTAAAGGCCGCATATTATGCGCGACGTCGGAATAGCGGTTGCTGGGACAATTATCAGTTTGTCCCAGCCAGATATAACAAAAAAATTGATTGAGTGCATATACGACCTGTAGTACAGAATCGCTGCTTGAGGAAAGCGGATTAGGCGATATACCAAGAGGCCCATACAGTTTAACTAGAATTGTCTCTTCCATAATGATCAGAAGAGGCTCTTTAAATTATTGGAGAGACCAATGATACGTGAAACGGCCCAGCATCGAAGTAGTTGGCTGCTTCGATTTTCGCATTCTGACGCAGCCAGTAGTTAAAGCCCGTAAACGACAGCGACCCCTGGACGAAAGTTGTAGCGAGTCGATATGTGATTTTACGCCCATGTATCTCGTTATCATAACGCCAGATGGCGTAGCTGAGGCCGCAGTATGGCCCGAACTGGAAAAGTCCGGGACTCGACCGGTTGCATCACTACTGGCTGAAGGGGTTCGTGGTGTGTCACGTTGCGCTTGCCCGACATTTTCAAGAGGCAAGAGGCATTGCTCCCAGGCCTTATGTAGTTCTTTAAAACCAATATACCAGAGACCAAAGCAAATACCACCCCGTCTCGTGTTTGCCCACCGTGTACAAAACACGAACATTCACTTTGAGCGCGAGAATTCTTTCTTTCACTCCACTCGTCACCTGGATTAAAATCAGGTGATATCGCGCGTTCGAAATGGATGTCGGGGTGGTGGTCGCAGAACCAAGGAATCACTCCACATTGACGCGGTCATTGGCAAGGTGGTTAAATGCAACCGTGGGAACTTAACCTCCACCGCTTGGATAGACAAAAGGAATACATTCGGTGCCTCATACGTGGCTGAAGAGAGTGATCGAGCTGCACAAGGTGGACTAAACATTCAAATACTTTCTCGGGCAGTGTATGAGGCAGTAAAGTACGATCTTTGTCGTCTAGGCAAGCGGATGACGGCTGAGGAGAACCGCATAAGGATAAGAAGGGGTATCTTCCAGGGTGATTATTGGTGTTCAATCTGGTTCTACCACTTGGAATCCTACTACCTTACTAGGAGGGAGGGGGGAGTAATATTCGGAAAAAAGGGACAAAAGTGACCTACCTTTGCTTTATGAAAAGGATCTTAAGTTATTCGCCAACAGTCGCTCCCGTCATATGGAATTGCTAAATATCACTTGTGAGCTTAGATTGGAATGGAACTGGGTTCGGATAAGTATGCGATCCTCCATATCAAAAAGGGTAAGGTTGCTGACTATGAGGGCATAGATAAGTCTATGCCCATTAATATAAGGATCCTTTCCGAGGCTGAGACATACTGATACATGTGTCACAAAATATAGGCATCGATGAGGTAGACATGAAACAATCAGTTTGCGATCCGTTTTTTGCACGTTTGGTAAAAGTGCTTAATAGCCCTTTGTCGAGCATAAATAAGGCAGTCGCATATAATTGTTGGGTCATGCCGGTTCTCATGTATACTTTTTACATACTTAGGTGGACTTAGACGGAATAGAGAATTTGGATAGAAAAGTACAATACAAGATCAGGTCGTCGAGCTTGTCGCTATCCGTGTGAATCATTTAGGCATGTCATATCCGCTTGCTCGGCGTTTTCTTACTCGGAATACTTGCATAGACACAATCTAATAATTAGGGTTCTACAACAGGAGCTTGCTCTGAAATACGGTCTCGTGAAGCGGAAACTGTTTTATTATAAGTACTTGCCGGAAACCGTGCTCGAAGTTGATCGTGTCAAGCTAAACTGGGACCAAGCCACCATCACAAACACTATTCTACTATTAAGACTATCCTTGCGAATAAGCCTGATAGTGTGCTAATGTTAAACATATTTTTGGTCAACATTACCATTCCGTATGACGAGAACCTCGTGAAAGCCGAAACAGATAAGCGAACTAAATATCTGGACCCGGCTCACGAGATGACCAGTCAGGCGCTCGGATCATCTAAGGCGACTGGGACTCCGTGACAGACGGTTTCGGGCTTATATGCAAAAGGCAGTGCTCCTTAATACCACCCGCATCGACCGCCAGTGTCTTTCCCTTTTTCCTTACCCTCTGTTGCTTGGTCTCCCCTGCCAAGGGCTTCCAACGGGTTGGGTTTTATTTATTTTATGTTTTTCTACATTAAGTGTATACTTATAATTTTCTTTCATATATTTGTGCGGCATAACTAGGTGAGAAAAATACATTTATATCCCAGAATAATTATAATATCCTCAAACCAAATTTCGGTCACAGCGCTCAGCCTCAACTGAGATAAGCCATTTGCGCAGGAAAGGATTATAGTGTCAAGTGTACAAGTGCACTCTCTATTTCATTACTTTCAAAATACGATAGGACATAAGGCGATATGCGCTATTCGAGAGATTAGGCGCGGGACGGGGACGTAGCACGAGGCTGAAACACCGTCAAGGTCTTGACTCTGAACATTTAAAGAATTTTTTGACTGATAAACTCAATAATTGTTTTTTATTTGTTGGTCTGACCTCAGATTTGAATCCGGGACCTCATGATTTGCAGTCACGTTAACGACCACTAAACCAAAGAGTCAGCCATCAGTTAATATTTAAGTCATGACATCAATTAAATAAAAACAAAGAGAAACCAACACAATGAGAATTGTATTAGTGTACGTATATAAAATGACGTAAGTACCAACAAAGTTTACGTTATAGTCGGCGTAAAAATGACGGTATCAATTAAAAGCAGGCTACGCAGAGGCCCTGGCAGTCGGTTGTCATCCATCACGAGGGGGCGGGCGCCTGACACGGACAAATGAAGTGCGATTTGATATGGCGCCCGCCGCTAACACTGCTGATCCCACTTTCATTTACAACTTATGCAGTCTCTAAGAAAAACATTGAACCCGGGCTCATTAGGACAGCTAAAACGACTTATGTTTTATTCAAGCTTCGGTCGAGAAAAACCACTGACCGAAGTAATTTAACTTTTAAACGAGTGACAATTGTAAGATTCAGAATATTTTAATAATGGAGCATTTCGACTTCGAAAGCAATTAGAACGTATAGCAATATGATTTATTGTTTTTCCGTATTTATTTGTACATATTTTAATAAGCTACTTTTTATGTATTTAACCTACATTCCATGTATTTAATAATGAAATGAATTTTTTTCAGGAAAATGACGCACACATTTTATAAGCCAGGCCTGTTTTATAGGGTGATATATTTTCATTTATATCAGACTCAGCATGACATAAAGTATGAATTTACATAATGGTTTAAAGGAAATCAATGTTTATGGTTTGTACCTGCGTTATTTGTATGCATAACCGTTACTGTTACAGCCTTGTAAAGTCCTCTGCTTAACATAGGCCTCCCTCATAGATTGCCTCATAGGGGGGATAATTGGCATGGTTGCCACGCTTGGCAACTGTAGTTTTTTTTAAATTTATAGTCGTTATTAGCAAGACACTGCTGCCTATCTCCTGATTTATTTTCCTCTATCGAATATTACGACCCCCACGGGATGATACGAGTATGCGGTAGTGGATATTCTCACACCGCCACTGTACGGTGCTTGCGTGATTAATGAAAATAAAAAAAAACCTTGTTTGAAGCCACCTAGATCAAAAAAAGATTTTATTTTTAATAAAAAAGTATAAAAGAATAATGCTTCTATGTACAAAAATGAAAAATATTTGTAAAGCCATAGTAGTCATAGTCATTAAATCAGTTTTATCAACTTTAGATTGATTCTCCATTCCTTTCTTAAAAACGTACGCTTACGTTTACAAAAAAGTAAATTCACACAATATCGAAAGTATGTGAAACGAAGTAACTAAAGCAGCGTACATTTATTATCATCGCGCCTTGGTACGATGAGTGCTGGCAGTATTTCCATTTTCTAGTAATTCTGTTTTTGATATGTTGAGGTCGAGGCATGTAGCCTCGATTTGTTAGCCACTGTTGGTCTGCTAATCCAGGATACCTCAACGATTAGTTTTACAAATTACATAATTCTTTGTACAATGTGAAAAAACCTAAATAAAACTTGCATCAGTTGATTAACTAAATGTTCTAATTAATTTCAATTTGTTTTATTTATATTTAAGCTCTTTAGGACAAAAAGGTTTAAATAGTATAGTTTCGTGTTTCAGCACTCATTTTAAATTTGGCTGAAAATCAAAACCAAGGCCCATATAGGTATGCTGTGATGTGTATAGACGAATGCTTTGATTATCTAGACCACGCGATCAAAACATATGTTTTCTTTTTTATAGAAGTAAGGACAACACACAGTCTACATAATTGTTAGTTTGCTTGTTTTTCACCATTACTTCTATATCATTTTAATTCATATTTGTAGATGTCTATCCACTGTATACAGTATTGTTTTCTATTAAGTAATAAATATGCCTATAAATAAATCAGCCGATTAAAATGTCTGCTAATAGTGAACTGATGATGGGCTATAATGATAATGATGATTTTTCAATTGAATGCCTATGCAAATTATAATCAAATTCCTCAAACGTAACGCCTATAAAAAGAACTGGCCAGTGTTTAGGCACAGTAATTAATGGTTATTAACGTACCCATATGTGCTAAAATCATTATATAGCTGTATTATATCTAACACTAAATCACATTTGGTAATTCGCAGGTAAATCCATATCCTCTGTAGTTTAATTTCATCATTAAAAAACATTAAAATCGGTAAAAATACATCTAGAAAAAGAACAAACTTCAAAAGATGTGGTGGAGCCATGCTGCAGTGTATTACAGTTGTGGTACGAATACGTCGGCTCGATCGGGGAAGGACCGTGCTCTTTCAGAATACCAGCGTAAAAAACAGCTTAATTCTGTTGTTTCACATGGTGAGTGTATAGAACGAGACTCATTTTAATGGAAATGGCGCATTTCATCTTAGTCTTAAGTGGTGGCATCACATCTGCGTTTTAATTCTGTATTGAGGATAGATGTATACGTCTATGGACCACAGCATCCACTTACCATCAGACTGTTTAGTCGTTTGTCACCCTTGTTCTATAAAAAAGACGTTTTGTGTCTTGATTTAGCAATATTGAAAGAGTTGACCTAAGGCATTTAGCTAACGTATTACCAAAAGCAACAAAGTGGTTTATTATTACATTTTTTATTTTAGTTTTTTTTTAATATAAACATATTTCATCGCAATTTTCTTCCTTAAGTAGATTTCTTTGGTTATATTTTTCTTAAAATGCTAATTATCTTACCACATTAAGTACTTCAGTCCTGCGTAATTACTCAAAAACAAGTGTTTAATTACCTTAAATTATAGTGGGTGGTTATTACTGTTCTTCGAAATAAAGCTGAAATGTTTCTCGTTCGTGTAGTTGAATAAAGATAAATTGAAACCTTCTATTACTTCCGACTTAAACCAACGTATTTTGTGGAGAAAGAGTTCACCATAAATAGTTTTTTCTTCCCCATGATGTAAGCTGGTTGGTGTCGTCTAGGAGCCAAAAATTAAACATTTATTACGGTGTTCCCTAATACGTGGTAATTACGACAAATCTTCCCAACGGTGGTAGACCAATGTTGGCTATACTCGAAGTTACTATGCTTTATTGACCTGTCCTGAAGAAATTCGTAATAAAAGCAGCAGGTCTCAACAAACTCTAGCCATCTGCGCAGGACAGGGTCAAAGTGCCCAAGTGGGTGAACAAGCATAGTTATACCCTATTCCCTTACTGTGACAGACCGATGGGATGTTAATGACCCTGTCATGAATGATAGAGAGAAATAATCGAATGGCAGCCTCGTATCGGTAATTATTGTGTACACTGATCCCTATATATGGATACTGTCATCATTACAGCCCTTCATAAGTCCACTGCTGAACATAGGCCTCCCCCAAGGTATGCCACAAAGCACGGTCCTGAG
>DWHP01007167.1:0-11074 GCA_018247895.1 Parnassius honrathi
TGAATAAATGTAACAATCCTTTTAATATACTATATACTAGACACATAGGATATACCTTATATAGTACTTACTAATTACAAAAAGATTTATATCAATTTTACCCAGTACTCTCATTAGTTTGTGATTTTACCTATTACGAAGTTTAGGTTTAGCCGTTCTTCATTGCTTGTTTAATCCATAGGCACACGACACCTTCATACCTTATTGACCAAAACGCGTAAGCGACGCCGTTTTGGCAGCGTTTACGACTTTTTTCTCGCGAGCAGAGCTATAATGCTTCCTATCTCATTCTCTTCCACGTTAAATCTTATGAATTTATGTGTATGTCTCTTTTTACTGTCGCTTTTTCATTTCATAGACTTTCAAATCACAACGATGCTAAAGAAGTTTTCACTTCATTTATATAAGTGTATGGAATGGAGTAACAAAACAAATTGACAGAGTTTTGGCAGGAACTTGCCCGTCGACGGATTGTCGTTTGAATAATGGTTTGAAGCTGATTTTGATTCGTAAAAGTGATGCGATTTTGTGAATTAAGTGTCTGCGCGTGTGAACTATTAGAGAAAATGACGAAACAAGTGCTTTGATGTTAATATAAACCTCAAGTTATTTTGATCGCTTGGGCGCCTTATGAACTTGAGTGGCTGTCGTCATCTACAGTCCGCTGGGTTGAGCTGTCGTCAAAATCTCCCAAAAACTTCGCAGTGTGACGCATCAGCATTGTGAATAAAAAATATATAAAAACGATTGACAGTGGTAGAGCCACGAGCCTTTGCTGTTGCACGTATGGGCCGGCTTAATCCGGGGTGGTACCAAGACCTCAAAGAAGACTAGCGTGAAGTAGAGGCTTTGTTTCTGCGTTCTAAATCGCTCGAGACTAAATCTGATCGGAGCAAACGGAGCGATAAGTCAAAGGCGCCCCCTGCCACGCTATCCGTGAATTTCTGTATCATCAAGAGCCTTCATTCAAACCTTACGACAAGGCATTACGATTTGGAAAGGGGGAGGTAGGTATGTTTTTTTAAGTGAGACATATGTGTCCTCTCCGGTTGATACTTCGTATCTCTTCTACCTGGGTATAAATTAGAACATTCCTTTGTGCCCCGGGCTGGAGTTTCTAAATAAATCAGAAAGGACATCTGTTTTCGACGTCTCGGCAGCTTTAAAGGTAGACAGCGTAGCGTAGACAGCGACGACCATCCCCGTGTCTACGGATGCCTCTATAGGTTCCATAGCGGTAATACCGAAACAGACCGACTCATCGAATACGTCCATCTGGTCGATTACATGGCTACAGACTACGTGCTGCAACAAATCCCATCCGCAGAGATCGTATGCTTGGTGATTTTATCTCCAACCACGCTGAATGGCTTGGCTCTCCTTTAACCGATCATGCGGGTAGCTTTTTGCAACGCACCTGCAAATACCCTGGTGTTGCGGTTGCTCATGGGCGGCGGTAGTCACTTATATGCTTGTTTCTTCTATAATAAAAAAAGATCTGTTTATGACTTTGCTTTGACATGTGGTCTGATACAACTGGTTACCTCGCCTACACCATTGTTGAAGATCGTGTATCTTCCCTGTTGGACCTTTTGCTAACCTTTCATCCGAACGGACGGAGTACGGTGGCACTCACGCTTCCATTGCGGTTGCGTACTGAAAGTTGCCGCTGTATTTGGCATTATAGGTCATCTGATTGGGACGGGATGAGATCTTTTTTGCATCCTTCTCTTGGAGGCGGTTTTGCTTCTCGCCGGATGATCTCAGCGTTGTTGCTGATTCTGTCGCTGATATGGTGCTACAATGAATGGAACTTTTTATTTCATCGTCTGTGGTACCTATCGGAGGCAGAACCCAGCTATGGTTTGGTCGCTCATACCAAAATTGCATTACGTCATAAGCAAGAATGCTACCAGGCCTGGTATCGTGCGTTGATGTCTCGGGATATAAATACCAGCGCTTTTAAAAAGAAGTATAATTCTGCCTCCAGATCCATCAAAAATTTCATTGTCAAGGCAAAGTCAGTGCACATCGGCAGAATTGGTGAGAAACTAGTTCATCTTCCTTCGGGAACACGTGCATTCTGGTCTCTCGCCAAGGCTGTCCAAGAGAACTTCTGTCAGCCATCTCTCCCATCTCTGCACAGGGAAGCCGACTTACTAGCCCATGCCGTAAAGAGAACTGCTGGGCATTCTATTTTCGTCCAACTCGACTCTTGATGACGGGGTGAACACACCGCCGACCATTCCGCGGTGTGAGTGCTCCATGCGGGATGTGCTGTTTACCCAACGCTATGTGCACAGAGCACTCTTCTCTCTGGATGTCAACAAGTCGAGTGGGCCTGATGGCGTCCCTCCTATTGTGCTAAAGACTTGTGCTTCGGAGTTGGTACTGGTTTTAACACGTCTTTTCTGGTACTCCTACTTCCTAGGCGGCACCCGATCCTGAAAAAAGGTAACCACTCTGATTGTTTCAACTATTGGCCTATAGCCATCATCTCCTTATTCTCTAAAATAATGGAATCCTTTATTAATAGCGGTACCTTAAGGATCACCAGCTAATTGGTCACCAGTACGGTTTCCGTCGCGGTCGCTTGGCTGGTGATCTTCTGGATTACGTAAATTATAAACGGGCGGAGGCAGTAGAGTCCAAGGTGGAGGCGTTGACCGTTAGTTTGGACATACCGAAGGCCTTCATCAGGTTTGGCACAAAGCGCTTCCTGCGAAGCTTCCTTCCTATGAGCTTCCCGAGAAATTATGCAGTTGGATCACCAGTTTTCTTGTAAATTGGAGCATTAAGGTCGTAGTAGACAGTGCATGCTCCGATTACAAGCCCATTAACGCTGGTGTTCCACAAGGCTGCGTGCAATCACCAACGCTGTTTCTTCTGCATATCAATGACATGTTGCAAACCGTTAATATTCACTGCAATGCAGACAACAGCACTGGTGATGCTATATACACCGGCCATGACAATATTTCTAGAGAAAACCTCGCCGAGTACCGGGACAAACTTGTGTCTGACGTCGAGACTTTTTTATACAAAGTCTCGGAATGGGGGCGACTAAATCTAGTCCAGTTTAATCCCCAGAAGACACAAGTTTGTGCGTTTACCGCTAAAAGGAATCCCTTCGTCGTATCTCCTTAGTTTCAAGGCACTCCTCTTGTTGCCTCAGCCAGTATCAGAATCCTCGGCGTCGACATATCGAGTGACGTGCAGTTTCATGGTCACTTGGAAAGAAGGCCAAAGTGGTATCTAAAAAGCTTGGCGTGCTCAGCGGAGCGGGACAGTATATCGTGCCGGCACACCGCCTGCAACTTTACAAAGCGCAAGTTTGACCTCACAAGGAAAACTGTTTTCATCTCTGGGCCACCGCCGCCACCATCCTGCGCAGAGCGAGTCGAATCGTCGACGACCGAATTCTATCTGATCGGCTTGATTCATTGGCACTTCGTAGGGATGTTGCATCCCTACGCATTTTCTATCACATTTACCACGAAGAGTGTTCTGACGAATTTTTCGGCGTAATCCCAGCCGCCAAACTGCCATGAACGCACATTGCGTCAAAATTCAAGGTACCATCTTCAATATCTGGATGCTTTTATTTATTTATTTAACAAATTATAAGTAAAACAGAGGATATATTTTGGTACAACATAATCTTAATGAAAACTTTACCGTGTAAATTAAAATTTGAGCTTTTTATAGGATAGGATTTTTTACAAACTAGCACACAGTTCACCTGATGGGAATTGGGTGCTGGGGCCTATAGACATCTGCATCTATCCTCGATTACAAATCTAAATGCAGATGCGTTGAGTTGGGACTAAGATGGAATGCCTCGTTTCCGGTAAAAAGGGTCTCCGGTTCTGTACACACCATACGAAAAATAGCAGCATTAACCTACCATTTTACGCTGGTATTCTGTAAGAGCGTCGTCCTTTCCCAGTCGAGTGGGCCCATTCGTGCTACAACTATACTACTAATATAACTGCAGCATGGATCTAACACGTATAAAACAACATCTCTACAAAATATGTAACGCAACACGACTAAACAACAATAGGCACAATAAATAGGCGGTAAATCGGCAATACATACTTGTGGTTACCTAATAGTGCACTAAAAAGGCGTGAGTCTTGCTACCGCCCACTTCACTGTGTCAAAAACCGGTTATTCCTGCATTGCGTATACAAGGGGTGATAAAAATTTTGGTTTTGGTTCCATCATTCATTCATCATTTGTTAGTTATTAATATTTGATAGTAAATCCCTGTGTAAGTTTTTAACTTGATCTGGAGCTACTAATTTTTAAGATGCGTAATTGCAATGAATAAATGTTATCTAAATGTGATTTATAAATTCGCCCATAACTAGACAAGCCATATTAAATTTTAGATTTAGACAGTAATTTATACAATTGTTTCTATAGAGGACTTTGTGCCATAGGGCCAGGGAAAACGAGCATTCGAAAGAACCAGTCTTCCTGACCCCTGGAGCAAAACTGATCTATATCCCTTCCAATACTCAAGTTTTAGCCACGGAAGGTAGGGACACTGGCGCTTTGCATTACCGGCACTCAACTCGCATCAAAGATACGTCCCCACAAGAGTCGTGGAGGATAGGGCGAGAAGCGTATCGCCACTCTTAAGTTCACCAACGCACATCCGGAATGAGCTTCCCATGCCCACGGAGCCGCCTCTTTGGACCGGCTTTTCATCTTGGAACAGTCAATTGGGTGCCTCTTAGTTCACTATGAGTGACCAAGCCACGGTTAGTAAGCCCTCCGCCACGACAATGATTGAAACCAGTTGGGTGAGGAGTTATGCAAGGTTTTTATAAAAACTAATATATTCACTTAATGTACTATACTATATTCCGTAATATTCGTACTAACACATTTTTTTATTACCAACAAATTTTTATCTTTAAAACGCCTCCACAAATAACATTACAAATGTACAACTCACAGAAATCTAAATTATAATTATGTGACGGCCCTGAGTTGCCCAGACGATGGTCGACTGGGGTAGGGCCCATCTGTACTCCAGCTCGACGGGCAACCAAGGGGAAAGCCCAATGGCTTATGGAAATTTATTATATAATGGATGCACAAGCAAACACAAAACTTACCTAGTTCAGGAGTAGGGTAGACCCCAAGGCGTCGTCGGCGTGATGTAAAGGTAATGTGGATGTGTATGTGTAAGAAGGTGTATTATGCATGAGCTGACTTCACCGAGGTAGGCGGACAAACCCTCTGTCGTTGCACTGCTCCAAAGGACGCCCTCACTTACGGGCGCCGAACTCCAGTCTAACGTCACTTAGCACAAAACTATAGTCTAAGTTTATATATAGCCAATGTTTAGAGTTCAATCGAACAAGCAAAATCACTTCGTACTATATTAAAATGCTACGTAAATTCGAAGCTTCTAGACTGTAATCTAACTAATTCCGTGCGATATCAAAAACGCTGCATAGGCAACTAGTCGACACAATTAACAAGCGAAGTTAAATTCATCACGCAATCTCAAACGAAGGCCTAGTCACGTATCTTAATAGGCTAACACTATAGCAGCCGAGCGCTTTAATGAATTTAGCTTCACGACCCGGCGGGCACGGGTGTCTCTTCAACCGACTACAGGCAACCAGGCAACAGGCGTCGCGCAGGCGCGCTCAACATGGACTGTTCTAGATTCGCGGGAAGCAATCCGGCGCAGGCGACCTTCTCCCCGCGCCCCCACTATCAAACCGGTTCCCCGTTTAAAATCGAGCGCAAACACTACATATTACTTATTTAATAAAGGTACATATTTAAAATGGTTAAACTAAAGTAATCGCTACATTTTAACTCTAGTGTTAAAGTTTTTCTCTGCAAGGACTGTAAGTAGTCGATTTACTCGAAAACTCGTGTACAGCTTGAATGCCATACATATTTATATTAACCTGAGTGGCTCGAGTCACAAAATTCTACTCGAGTCGCATCTTACGGCCAATGCAGTATCTGTATACAATTTAATGATGAAATCCACTTACTAATTCACGAAATTTATTGATATATTATGTAATATTATTATAAATTGATATTACATTAAGTAAACTTTATGATAGTCAAATAATTAATAACAATGAGACTTACGTCGTAACGTTAGAGTGATATTATTTTATGAAGATCGTCGATACGCAAACCAAAAATATATTAAGTAATTGTGTCGGATGGAAGAACAATTTGAAAAATATTATATGACAAACTGATACAGCTTCATTCCGCTAATTTTAATTGCGTAGCTCGAGTTATCTGAATTTTAACTCGAGTTGACTCGAATCGATTTTTTTCCGACTGGCACATCTCTAATACAATTATTTTTTAAATATTACATTACCAGAACCAACGATCTGGACACGAATATCAAAACAACAATTTTCTTTCACATTTCTTTCCGTTTAGGATTTCAAAAAATCTTTAGGCTATATATAGCAATAAATTTGTATTTTTTTTGTGTGTGATAATATTGCGGGCCGGTAAAATTTCTAGTGGGTCCAAAAATGATTGTCTCCTTTGTAATACCAGTGATACACGGTCTTTTTCTCAATATTCCTATTTAAAACCACTGTTCAACTACTATCCATTTGATAGTAAGTGGTGATGCGACCGAAAATGGTAAAGTGCACTGACTTATGCTTACGATATGGCTCCCTTAACAGTGTTTAAAACTGCGATTAGAGACGAATTGTTCACCAAACGATTCGTCCGGTTAGAGGCCAAATTATAAATTGAAAATAAAGATTAATTAATGAAATATGTTATATTAAATTTAGTTCGTAATAATTTAAAGGAAAATATAATTTTTAAAATAATCTTTCTTTCATAATAGAATACAACCGGCTCATAGAAAAAAATGTCTCCATGGCGTGTCGTACAATAATCGTTCAAATAAATTATAATTAAATATTTTTGTTATATAAAAAATTCTGCAGGACATGTCGTACAAAAATCACTGTCTTTTTTAAAGAACAACGGTTGACAAGCGCTCATACCGTCCATATGTGTGGTGTGCTGTGGCCTATGGACAGAAATATCTGGCCTTGATTTAGAATCAAGAATCAAAAGCGTTTCCTTCTCTGAGGACTTAGCTGAAATGCCTCGTAATTAGTAAAAACAGTCATCGGTTCTAGTCACTCACGGTAGTAAACAAAATATTATGATAGTTTTTTATTCCGTGTGAGCATGTTCCAACCCATCTATGCCGACCCATCAACGCTTCAGCGTGTCTTTACCACATATCGATTAAATTACAGAATAAAATAGAGTATAATTGTTTTATTCGATACAGATTTCAAGAATAATTATTGAAAGTCATTTAAGCTTTACAGAGGTAAATTACATGTGGTTTCGGGTAAAACCTCTGTCCTGGAAGGAACTAGCAAAAAACACAGCGTTACATTTAAATGTTTTATACATTTAGTATAAAAACATTAAGAAACAGCATCACCTCATACCCTTAAAAAAATTAAACTTTTTGACATTCTGTGATTCTATTGTAAAAATTTATACATTGCCCCATGAAAGAATTTCTGATTCTTTGGATTAAAATCAAACACGTGCACGTCTATACATACCTGTTACTCGTTGCTCTGTAAACTTAATCTTAAAACAGTGGTAAAAAGTGATCGTTCAGTGATATAAAAAACATTCTTAATAAGTTTGGAAGAAAATCTACATTTTGGCTAAATTTGTTTTCAAAAACTCGAGTGGAATAAAGAGATATCAGTGTTTATAATTTAAAATAATTTGTTAACGTATAGTTGAGTGAAGCGAGCTCGCCAACGTACATGAGTCATCGTTGCTCTGCAGTGCCGCATTCAAAAGTGCAAGTGAACTTGCTTCGTGCTACGTTTAATAACAAGTATAGTACAACTTATACCAAATAAAAATATTATGTCGCAAACTAAATCTAAGTTTGGGTGTTGTGACCGACTGGGACCTGCACCGCACAGCTTAGTATGTAAATTATGCAAGTACAAATATCACTTGAGCTGCGTTAATATACAAAAATCATTCAAGGAGTTAACGGAAGAATATAAGTCAAATTGGCTGTGTCCATGCTGTCATAGTAAGATCCCCAAAACTGATAATACTAACACCCCAATTAGAGCGGTTCACCAGCAAACGACAGTTAGTGAACAAGAAAATTTATCGCAAAACGTAAACACTAGGAGAGGAGGACGAATAGAAAAAATATCTTCGTTGGAATCAGAATCGACAATATCTATACGTAGCATAGTGAGGGAAGAGTTAGAAAATATACTAGATAATTTTAAAATTAATATTTTAAATCAGTTTGATCTCAAGTTAAAGGAGTTAGTAGATAGTTTTAAACGAGTGTCTGATTCCTTGTCTGCAATTGAGAAACAGCAAGAAATTACTAAACAAGAAGTGCAATCTAACACCTCACAAATAAAGCTCTTAGAGTCTGAGAACGCATCCTTACGATCTTCGATTGCAGAACTCAATTCCAGACTCACGCTAACAGAACAGCATTCTCGAGCTACTAATTTAGAAATACAAAACATTCCAGAGCATAAATCTGAGAATTTAATAACGATTGCTAAACAAATTGCTGCCACCGTGAACTACAAATTAAATGAGTCAGACATTCACGTATGCACAAGAGTCACCAAAGTAAATAGAGATAGTCCACGCCCGCGGTCAGTTATTGTGAAATTTAGCTCGCCCAGAATCAGGGATGAATTTCTAGCAGCTTCTTTAAGATTCAATAAAAGAGCTAATAGTGTTTCTGAAAAGTTAAACTCATCTCATCTTGGACTTGGTGGTGAAAGAAAACCAGTATACATTCTTGAACATCTCTCACCTACGCAAAAAGCAATACACGCAGCTGCACGTCTCAAGGGTAAGGAATTAGGATTCAAATTCGTCTGGGTTAAGGGAGGAAGAATTTTTATGCGTAAGACTGAAACATCCGATTATAAATTAATTAAGAGCATCCAGGAATTATCTCAACTACAATAATTTATTATCTTCGTTTTTAATTTTTCTTTAGTTAAATATATTTTTCTTTTTTTTTCTCATTAGTTAATTTTGTATGTTAACAGATCACTTAAAAATCTACTATCAAAATGTAAGAGGGTTAAATACGAATTTGATAGAGGTACGTCAACAAATACTTAATAACGATTACGATATCTACATATTTACAGAAACATGGCTTAGTAGTGGATGCTTCGATTCCGAAATTTTTGTAAACGGCTATGCTGTGTATAGGCGGGATCGCGAGATGTGTTCGATTTCAAATGCAGGAAGAGGAGGGGGTGTACTAATAGCCGTATCGAAACAGATAATATCAAAGCGAATCACTGAATGGGAAAGTGATTGCGAAGATCTATGGGTAGTAATTACAGTGCCAGACCTTTCGGGTAAAAATAGGATCTCGATAAGATTGTGTGCCGTATATCTACCACCTCCAGTAACAGATAACACTATGAATATTTTTACTGATAAGGTAAGTTTTATCCTAGAATCGAGTGATGAATTCAAATACACATTAATTGCAGGGGACTTTAATATGAGCGGCATATCTTGGGAACCTTACGCCAGCAAAGACCAGGACAACTGTCTTGTGCCATCTGGGTATGGAAGCCGTGAACTCTTATGCAAATTTATAGATTTTATAACACTGAACGATATGAAACAATACAATTGTGTGACAAACATTCAAAATAAATTACTTGATTTAATTCTTTGCAATGAAGGAATATTAAATATTTCTGAATGCTTACACCCGGTAAGAAACATAGATAAATATCATCCAGCTCTTGACATCACAATGAAAATGGTTAAAATAAATAAAAAAATTTTGCTCCCCTCTAGACCTAACTTTCATAAAGGTGATTACGAGTCTATAAAAAAATACCTTAACTCGATTTCATGGGAAGATGAATTAAATTCCTGTAACGATATTAATAACATGATTACAAAATTTTACGCTATTTTACACAATGCAATTAGATTACATATTCCAATGACTAAAACAAAAAACAATTCATACCCTATTTGGTTTTCTTCCCATTTACTATACTTACTAAACAAAAAGCATATTTATCATAAAAAATTTAAAAAATATAAAAATCCGCTAGATGAGATGGAGTTTATTTACTTAAGAGATGATTGTAACAAACTTATTAAGGAGTGCTACAATAACTATATTATCAGAATTGAGACCGAACTAGTAAAAAATTCGAAGACATTTTGGACCTACATAAAAAGCCTTCGAAGCAACTGCACATCATTTCCAGATACTATGATTTTAAATAATACCGAGTCATCAGAAGTAGAAAATATTTCTAATATGTTTGCTACACATTTTTCATCAGTGTTTGAGAAAGATATAAATAATAGTAATAGTTATGTCTGTAACCTGCCAGCTGGGATTGAAATATCCGACACAATTAACATCATCCAATTTACTCAAGAGGAAGTAAAGAAAAAGCTGAAAAATTTAGATATTTATAAAAGTGTAGGGCCGGACGATATACATCCGTTGCTTCTAAAGAACTGTGCTGATATATTAGCTGTACCAATTACCACTTTATTTAACCATTCACTTCATTCAGGCAAATTTCCTGATAAATGGAAAGAAGCTAGGGTTATACCGTTACATAAAGCTGGCAAAAAAGACTTAATTACGAATTATCGACCAATATCCATTTTATCAGTATTGTCTAAGCTATTGGAGTCCTTGGTGCACACTGTTTTATACAGGCATCTACAGAAATATATTACTGTGGATCAACATGGGTTTATGGCTAAAAGATCAACTAACACAAACTTAGTCCTATTCACATCGGAACTTAAAGAGGCGGTCGATCATAATACTCAAGTAGATGTTATTTATACCGACTTCTCAAAGGCCTTTGACAAAGTCAACCATGCCATACTTATTAAAAAATTAGAAGCCTTTGGAATCTCCGGCAAACTGCTGCAGTGGTGTCGATCTTACCTTAATAGCCGCATTTCAAGAGTGGCAGTTTTAGGCAACCTTTCTAATGTATTTACTGCA
>DWHP01007168.1:0-11074 GCA_018247895.1 Parnassius honrathi
TAGCCAATATATAATAATTTTCCATAAGCCATTGGGCTCTCCCCTGTGTTGTCCGCCGATTGGATTGCTATGGGCCCCAATCCGGTCGACCTTCGCCTCGGCAACTCAGGGCCGTAACACACACCATCGACGATAAAACGACACGTGTTTCGCCTCTACACGTGGTATCCTCAGGTAATGCAGACTCTACGGCGACTGACCGCTAAAGCTAAGCGCTTAAGCTAAGCGCTTAGCGGTCAATCGCTTTACATAAAACATGTGACGAACAAACTTTTTAAGTGATAACATCCGCTCATGAACAAGTACTACTTTAGAAGAATCTCAGGTGTGTGGCTGGCCATTTAGAACTTTCTAAGCAACCTCTTTCTCTCCTTTCTTGATGGCATCGACGTCGTATCGGTCTGAAAAAATCACTGGTGATAAAAAGTTATACAAAGAGGTCGTACGCGGAATAAAACTACAAATAATTTACAGCCTTATACTTAGCCTTTGAGAGAGAAACTTTAATTTACATTAGATATTTTATGTTATATCTGAAATTACCGTCATATTACGATTAAGACCAGGAATCATCAATAGCATAAAGCTTTATATATTTGTCAGTTATGAAATCGTAATCATATTGGACGCTGATATTATCGTGCTTGCTTACTTTGCTCAGGGGCATTACCTACGCGTTCAAATCATCTCTATACAGCACGAAGTAAGGTTTCTTGGTCCTTCTTAGGTTTTTTACACACACACATAACCGGATATATTTTACAGGGTATTTCGTAACACGTTGTATATATATATACAACGTGTTACAAAATACCCCGTAAAAATATAACTGGTTATCGAAGCCAAAAATTTTGTCAACCCTAGTAAACTGTCATGTCAGGGAAACAGATCATTTAACAGAAAGCCCTACGTACCTATTTTACCTAATAATTGTCTACATTAATAGTTTTTCTATTTTTCATTCATAAATGTTTGCTACCTCAATACAAGGATATCGTTATACTCAAGTACTGGCTTCAAAAAATGTCAAGTTGTAAAAAAATATGTTGTTAATTTCAAACCTAATCGATATCCTACAACTGTTTCGAGATTTTTTAAAACATTGTTTGCAAAATAACGATGCTTTCTAACTCGGAATATTACGATATGACGTTATGCCATGAATATAGTTATTTAAATCGTGCCCGTGAACTGTTCCGGCAACGACTTATCGATGGTAAACCCCTCACTACAGCTACGGCTGCCTTCGTTCCAGTGTTTTCAGAACATGTCAAGACGACTACATTCCACCGGCTCTTTTCATTGGTCTACTGGAAGTGGACGTCCAAGCACAGTCGACGCCAGCCGGGCTGAATTATTGTTAGAACTTTTTGAAGAAGATCCGACCACAACTACGAGGCGAGCTGGAACAAAATTTGGTATAAACCATGTTGCAGTTTGGCGAATTCTTCGTGACGACAATCGTCACCCTTATCACTATTACCGTACATAGAAGCTGATACCCTTCGATTTTTCACCCAGAAGGAACTTCTGCGAATGCTCAGGCAGTTAGAGTTAAACCCTAATTACGTAAACTATGTTATTTGGGCGGACGAGGCAACATTCACGAGGTCAGGACTTTCAAGTATGCATAACGATTACGTTTGGCTTCGCGTGAGTCCTCATTCTTCATGGCATGGCAGATTCCAACACTAGTGGCGACTGAATGTGGAGGCTGGCCTTTATGACGGCCATATCATCGGTCCCGTCATTATGCCATCAAGTCGAAACGTCAGCAAATATCTAACATTTTTTACAAACGGAATTCGAAAAGGCGATTAACAACTTTCCTGTGGCTGACTGGGATTACGTTGGGAACCAAAGAAACATGGTGTTTCAGCATGATGGAACTCAGGCACATTTTGCTCGCAACCTACGAGAACGTCTTAATGTTCGCCTTCCGCGGGGATGGATCGGCCGCGGAGGATCGGTGCTATGGCCTGCTCGTTCTCCGGACCTCACCTTCGGACTTCTTTTTGTGAGGTTATGTGAAGTACAGAGTATACTTCTCCGATTTCCCAACGGTTGCCGAGATGTAACAGCGTATTAGATCGGTTTTCTCATCGATAACACCGACGATTGTGCAAAATGCCACACAAGCCATATCCCGACGAGCGAGGTTGTGTACGCAAAATTATCACATACGTTTTAACAAATCTTTGAACATATTATGTGAATGAAAAATATTAGACACATGAAGATCGTCGAGTGAGTAAATTTCGTCGATGTACAAATATAGTAAAATTTATCGATGTACGGTTATTGTAAAATTCATAGGGGTACAAATATTGTAAATACATTCATTATTGTTCTTCTTCTTCTTCTTCACTATATAACTTCTCTTCGTCATTTATGTTGCTAGTGAATTAAAGCAGTCTTTTTCTGTAAAAACCGTCCTCTTAAAACTAATTAGCAATTACACTTGTACTACAAGTTTTCGTTACATTTTAATTAAATTTGGGATTAGTTCTGAGGGGTTAAACCTCGTTGAACTGAAATTATAGTGAGCAAAATTCAAAACCTCGTCTAATTTACTTTTAACTAATTGAAAGCACCTCAAACTGTAATTTTAGTTATAGTTTATGCTTTCAAAATTTTAGAATTAAAACTTAACCATGAATTACATTGTTATGAGTATATCTTGGTGACAAACAAAATAACATTACTTACATATAAACTTATTCCACAGCTTACTCCCTGGTTAATGACACTAGAGCAAATATCTTTTTATGGTACAATCTAGATTTTGAAACATGTAAAAATAGATCCACTCAGCTATAACATGGCCTGAATACGTTGACTCGACCGGGAAAGTACCTCGCTCAAGCAGCACACAAGCGTTATGAACACCAATATACCAGCCCATATAGAACTAAGAGTTCTTTTAGAAGCGTATAAGAATATAGAAAATAGGTTGTATCCTTATAATAGTGGTTTATAAGTTATTACACAGCTCATGCTATATAAAGTCTATATTATGGAATCTAAATAACCTCAAGGTTCTTAATCAGAATATGAAAACGCTACTATACCCTGTATGGAAGTTATTTTTTGCATGCTGTCACTTGCTTATTACGCCTCTAAATGTCACTCAAATCTTATTTTTGAACAATGGTATATGCAACTTCTAAAACTGGCGTAACTGTACACTCTCATAAATACAGTAGATTTATTACTTCTGCCTATGAGGGTAATATTAAACTATAAAAATAAATAACAGCTCTAGTACAATTTAAAGCTGTGTAAATGATAGAATAGGTATGACATGGGCATTAAACACGATCTTTGTTTTATCCATGTTCATCTTAAGACCTATCCGTAGGTAGAAACTATTGTGGTCGTTGAACATAGTGCTTAGATACTCCAATAATTCTGCCATAAGGACTATATTGTCGGCAAATCGAAGGTGAGTGATGTACTCGCCATTGATGTTAATGTGTTCAATGCAGCGGTGAAGAGTTTCGTGGATATAACGTCACCCTATTTTACACCTCTCTACAGTTGTATAGATTTTGTACTCTGGTACTCTACTGGGATGGCTATCGTAGCCCTAGTGTACAAACACTTCAGCACTTCGATATACCGACAGTCCACTTGGCACCGCTGAAGGAACTGTAGCACTGCCGAAATTTCGACGGAATCAAATGCCCTAGTCCACATACGCCAGGCAAAGTGGCAGATTGCACTCTTTGGACTTCTGTACAGTTTGCCGAAGGGTATGTATGTAGTCTGTGGTGTCAAAGCCTTTTTGGAAAACGGATTGTTCGGGAGGCTGGAAGTCTTGTTCGGGAGGCTGGAAGTCGTCGAGTCTGCGTGCGAGACGATTCGTAATGACTCAAAAACATCGCGTAGACGTGGCTCAGAAGGGATATCGGTCTATAGTTCTTCAAGTGAGTGTACTTGTCAACAACCTCAGACTGTACCTGGGACAAATAATACTACTAGGTAAGTCCAACTTTGACCGACAATCGACGGATTCAACTCGGCTGCGCAGCGTTCGGGAAATTACGTCACATCTTCTTGTCAGCTATAGCTCAAAACCTGAAAACGAGACTGTCCAACCAGTGCCTAATGCCAGTGATAACCTATGGTACTGAGACGTGGTTCTTTATTCCGGCCGTGTGAGAACGCTCAAAGTCGCTCAGCAAGCTATAGAGTGGGCTATGCTTGGGGTTTCTCTGCGTGATAAACTTAGAAATGAGGAAATCCTGAGGTGGAACCGGAGTGAATAACGTAGCCCAACGGATTAGTAACCTGAAGTGGCAATGGGCCGACCATACAGCTCGAAGAACAGACAACCGTTGGTGAAAAAAGGTTCTCGAGTGGCAGTTACCAGGTCGTCACTCCATCGAGTGGGCGAACGCCCACTAGATGGAGTGACGACCTGGTAAGACATGCAGGAAGTCTATGGATGCAGGTGGCTCATAAACGTGCTTTGTGGCATACATTGGGGGAGGCCTATGTTCAGCAGTGGAATTGTGAAGGGCTGTAATGATGATAGTGATAGAATACGCCATTTTGCATGCGTTGCATGCTAGTGAACAAAATTAATTTGTTATCAATAATATGTTAAAAAATAGATTTGGTGCAGTTAGAAGATCATGTTAAATCTAAATTAAAGATATGTTACACTGTTTCCAGGTGTATTTTTTATAAATATCGCCAAAAATAATTATACAGGTTGTCCGAGAACGTAACGATCAAACTAAAGGGGGTTATAGACTATGGAAGAACTGTTCAAAAAAAATCCTAAAACCCAAATTGCTAGGAAACCTGCATGTCTGAGGAATAAGAAAAAAATATTTCGAAGACATGTGAAGACATGCAAATTCTGGAAAAAGTCAATATCTGTATGTACAAAGTCTGGTGAGTACCATCGCAGTAGAAAACCATCGCACAGGAAGGGGGTATCGATCCTTTGCCGTGATTCGATTAAGCGACGTAAAGTCTATCGGAGTCGCGACGATTCCTAAGTATAGTAGGGCTTGCCAATTCTGATTTAAAACGCCTAATCACAGCCTTGTTTATAAGATCTTTTGTAATCTCCCGGACTTTTTTCCCGATACGAAAGTTTGTACGGTCTATATACGACTGTTGTAAACTTGGTGAACTTTTTCACCATCTCGTCAGCTCGAACAGTAGTTGCGACAGTATCCAACACAAAAAAAATCTAAAACTTGCTAATAACGCACCAACTCCTTTCACTGAACTTTATGGACACAAGTGTCATTAGTACGCGTAAGGTACCGTTTGTCAATTCAACAATTCATTATTTTCTTAGAATAAGAAGCTAAACACGATTTTCATACGATTGCATACTTGGAAAAATTCATTGATATGACTATCCATATTTAAAACCCTAAAATAAAGATGGCTCACATATCCCTCACAACGACCGACAGGAATTCTTGATATGAAAAGGGCTTGTGGGTCGGACCACTCGGTTTTAATTTATTGCTCATCAAAAATTCGGCTTTTCTTTTCTATTTAAACAATATAAATTTGAAAATGGAAGAGAGAGGAAGCGATTTAAAATTATAAATGATTTATTAGGCCACCTTTTCTCGCTAAACTTTTGTACTTTCGTGAATTGAATTTTTTCTCGTCTCTGGACTATAAATAAAGGAAGTCAGACTGCTCTTTCAATTTTTATCTTGTCGAAGACAAATTTTTGCACGTTTAATTGTTTTTTTTTTTTTGTATCAGTTGTTAAGAAATATTTGCAACCTTCGTAACAATAATCTCTACATAAAAATGGAAAGTAGCTTAATAGTTCATGGTGTCCACCGCGAATCTAAATGTCGTGGGTTGAAATCTGCTATTTAATGACTGTCGTAAATTATTAACACTAGCATTTGAAACTCAAATCAGTGTGAAACGGGAATATTAGAAATGTTATTAACATAACTATTATTTTAGTTCAACAATTTGCGTTGGCATCTGTAAGTAACAGCTGTAATAGAAATTCTGAAACAATTAACCAATTCGGGTCATAGTCACACAATATAGTTTTGTCAAAACGATGGTACAACATAGCTGTGCTAGAATTCGATGGGTGGCTGATTTATTTCAAAATGTTATATTTGCACTGTAACAATGACAAAGTGAATCAAAAAATTCAAAGTCGTATCGTTGTACCATAACAATTATAATAATTAGTTTTTTTCATCATCATTTGTCGTAGGTCAAAGTGCACTAGAGTCTGGTAATTCTAAGTTGTGTGTTACACTGCTTCAGCTAGCATTGGAATCCTCGGCGTCGACATATCGAATTGTGTACAGTTTCGTGATCACGTGGAAGGGAAGGAAGAAAATTTGGCGTGATCAGCAGAGTGGGACAGTATTTCATGTCTGCACATCGCAACTTTACGAAGCGCAAGTTCGGCTTCACATGGAATACTGTTCTCATCTCTGGAGCGGATAACCCCAGTGCCAGCTCTCACTTGACCGCATCCAGCGAAGAGAGGCTCGAATCGTTGAGGACTGAGTTCTGCTTGATTGTCTCGATTCACTAGCGCTGCGAAAAGTCGCTGCATCCCTTTGTATTTTCTACCGCATCTACCACTTGGTGTGCTCTGAGAAATCGTTCTGATTAATTCCGGCTACCACCGTACCGTACATCGCGTCAAAATTCACAAAACCGTCCCGTTTCCATTCATTATCAGCCCCGGCAGTCTTCTGCTGGTCTTAGGCCTCTCTAAATTCACACCACTTAGCCCAAACTTCGCCTTCACGCATCCAGTTACGGCCAACTGCCTTGCGCGGGTCATCACTCTGTTCGTAGTGCCTAAGATTATTATCACATCATAAATGACGCAAGTTAGAATCTATTCCTCCACTACATAACTCTACTACATAACTTGGAAATACATCACGCCAATGGCCGGAACGAGCAATACATGCGGATTGTCCTATAAATATTACCCCATAGAAGTTAATTAGAAAAATGCACCGTAGTCAAACACGTTGCGGAAGCTCCATTTACTTTTGAACATAACGGAGCAGAAAAAAAACTCAAGTTTCTTAACTGAATATCCTGATCAGCACAGAAGCTACCACCCCAGTTATTGGTGCGTGATGTCACCGTCCATAGTTAATCACCTAACCGGGAGGCATTACTAATCAAAGCCCATCACCTACTGAAGACCAAGCATGATCAAACAAGACATTGCAAGACAGTTTAGTGCATTCATGTAGTTACATAAATAGTTCTTATGTTGGATATAATAGAGCCAAATATGAGCCATTATAGGATATAGCAAGATTATATATTCATTTAATTTAATTAATTTAAAAACATGAATCACATATTTTATTTACTTATGTAATGTTTAGTTACTTTTATATTTAATACTCATTTGCGATGTTTGTTAATGTTTTAATTGAGTAAAAATAAAAACGTGTTTATATATTCAATTAAGAAAATATTATTTATCACTAAAAAGTCTGACAACGAACATAAACTTTCAACAACTAAATATATTATAAGCTCTCTTTGAAATTTATTTAATGATTCTTCTTTGTGTTGACATTTAGGAATTTTGTTTTAGCGATTTTAGAGCGGCTCGGATCGTTGACAACAGAGTGCTTTCCGATCGGCTGGATTCACTGCGAGTGCTCTGAGGAATTGTTCGGATTAATTACAGCTGCCCAATTTCATGAACGCACTACGCGGAACACCCCGATACCATCCACACCATCTGGATGCTTAGCGGTCCACCACTGTACGTTTCACTAGAAGTTTTCTGCCACGTACGACCTCTCTATGGAATAGTTTAACACCGGCGATTTTTCGGACTGATACGACCTTCAAGAAAGGAGCTTACTCCTTTTTAACAGGCCGGCAACGCTCCTGCAATTCCCCTGGTGTTGCAGTTGTTCATGGGAGGCGGTAGTCACTTAACTTTGGGTGAACCGTATGCTCGTTTGCCCGTCTCATATAAAAAAAATACATTTTACCCACATACCCACCCGCTTTGACGGTTTATAATTATGTGATAGATGGAGCTAATTTATTATTAGGACGTAAAAAATAAGACCCGCTTTTTTTAAATGTGCATACTTCTCGTAAATATAGACGTCAGTGTTAATATTTTTGAGGAAATTAAGTAGGGTTTAAATTTTATTATCTTAGTTTTTGTGCTATTTATTAAGTTTTTGATTTTTGAACCATTTAGAGATTTCTGTCAGTATACTATATAGACCATTGTTAAGATTGTTATTGTTATTATTATCATAGAATGGGAAGACTACAGAAAGATCATCGGTGGACAAGGTACAGGGTAATTAGTATATTGAGAGCCGTGGTAGCTGAGACGATTAGTGCTCGCTATAAAATTAACAGTACGCGAACATCCCGGGTCCGATCCCCGCCGACACTAATGAAATATATAATTTCAATTTAAAGTGATGATTTATCGTGTGTTAGGCGGTGAAGGAAACGGGAAGAATACTGCGTGTCTGAGAAATGAAAAAAATTTTTCGAAGACATGTGAATTTCGCGAATACGCATTTGGCTAGCGCGGCGGAAATTTCCTTGTCTTAAAACCCTCTCAGAAACGAAGGTAAGCCTGTACCTTGTAGTGGAATGGTATATATACTAAACCAAAATATTGACATTTCCATTTAAAATTCCATTTAAAAAAAGATGTTAGTGTACAAAATAGCTTGCACTTTAGCTTATGGTAAATTTACATCATTAACAAACTTATTGAAAAACGTTATTAGTGTGATATCACTGCATAGGGTTGAGATAAAATATATATAAATATGGACATATGCACCATTCTTCTTAATAAATGAATTGCATAAATTAGTAGAATTAAATAGAATTAAAATTTCCACATAACAGTTTTTGAAGTCGGTGCCAACATAATATATATGAAAGTTATTTTTAACTTGAAAGTTTTTTTTAATTTTAAGAACTTTATTGTCAGTTTTTATTATATTAAATTCTAGGGGAATTCAGATTTGTCCAATTTCACACGGCTAAATTTTAAATCTCGAAAACAGCGCTACCTACCCGGTCACGAAAATTTCATAAAAATCGGTCGAGCTTTCTGAGTTGTGAGTGATAAACGGACAGCAATTGATTTTTTTAAAAGAGATTGAAATATTTGGCCCTTTTGAGTGAACTAAGAAATGTAATACTTGTAACGTGTAGTGGCGTATCATACCGTCGGTGTCGGTAGCAATGTCTTCCTAACAACGTCTAAAACTTAGAAAACAGTGGTTGCCAACCCGCTTGTTTCTTGATTGGCAACTATTGTAAATGGAGGGGATCTTCTATGAGACAATTTATGGCGGAGGCCTTTTTTCAGAAATGGATTTTAGAAGGTAGTCAAAGTAATTTTAAGGAATATTACAGGCTCTATGAGACAATTAACAATAATATCGTCTTAACAGTTACATTAAGCATTTTATCCCCTATTTTTCCACCAATTCGGAAGAAATTTTGATGTTCAGCCTTGAGGTATTGCCTATTAAGTAAAATACAATTAATCTAATTGATTGCATATCTCATAACTTACATAGATCACAACACAATCAAATTGGAATAACATCCTTTATTTAAGCCAGCTAAAATTAAGGAAGAAATGTGCTGACAACGCAAATTGCCATAACTACGGAGACGCTTACGTAATATGCATCTGAAGCTCGAAGAGAGGCAGCCGGCGTTTCGAGGACCAACCTCTGAGAAGGAGAACTCCAGTCCCTATATCTCTTTTTTACATAAATCATGTGACGAATAAACTTTCTATAGAAGAGTGGGCAAACGAGTGTGTGGCTCATCTGATGATAAGTGATAACCGCCACCCATGAACAAGTACTACACTAGAAGAATCGCAGGTGTGTGCTTGGCCATTTAGACCTTTCTAAGCAAGTTCTTTCAAGGTGTAAGCTATTTTTTGACGGCGTTGAAGTCATATCGGTCCGAAAAAATCACTGGTGATAAAAAGTTATACAAAGAGGTCGTACGCGGAATAAAACTACAAATAATTAACAGCCTTATACTTAGCCTTTGAGAGAGAAACTTTAATTTACATTTGATATTTCATGTCAAATGTTCATTATCTGAAATTACCGTCATATTACGAAAAAGACCAGGAATCGTCATTAGCAAAAAGTTTTATTTATTTGGCAGTTGTGAAAGCGTTATTAAATTAATCACTACGATCACCATCTCACCCTAACGTAATACGCAAAATTACATTACAAATTAAAATAAAATTTTCCGGTGACGTAGAATTGAACGAAAATTTTAATATTGGAAGCTGATATACCGTGCTTGCTTATTTTGCTCAGGGGCATTACCTACGCGTTCAAATTATCTCTATACAGCACGAAGCTATAAGATATGAAAGCGAAATATGATGATGTTGAGCATCCAAAAAGAGAACTTTATTTTTACGTCTTTTACCCCGTAAAAATATAATTAATTATCAAAGTCAAAAATTTTGTCAACCGTCGTAAGCTGTCATGTCAAGGAACCGGATTATTAAACAGAAAGACCTACGTACCTATTTTACCTAATAATTGTCTACCTTAATAGTTTTTCTATTTTTCATTCATAAACGTTTGCTACCTCAATACAAGGATGTTGTAATACTCAAGTACTGGCTTCAAAAATGTCAAGTTGGAAAATAAAAATATGTTGTCAATTTCAAATCTTCTAATCGATATCCTACAACAGTTTCGAGTTTTTTTACAAATTTTTTTGCAAAAGAACGATGCTTTCTAACTCGGAATATTACGATACGATATTATGCCATGAATATAGCAATTTAAATCGTGCTCGCGAACTGTATCGGCAACGATTTATCGCTGGTAAACCCCCCACTACAGCTACGGCTGCCTTCGTACCAGTGTTTTCAGAACATGTCAAGACGACTACATTCCACCGGCTCTTTTCATCTGTCCACTGGAAGTGGACGTCCAAGCACAGTAGACGCCAGGCAGGCTGAATTATTGTTAAAGAATTTTGAAGAAGATCCGACCACAAGTATTAGGCGAGCCGGAACAAGATTCGGTACAAA
>DWHP01007169.1:0-11074 GCA_018247895.1 Parnassius honrathi
TGTTAATGGTACGAGCTCGAAGAGCCGCCGTTTCTAACTCCATTCTTATCCGTACGGACTGCATATAATTGTTTTTTTTTATTACATAAGTGACCTTCTACTACCACCTAAACAGACAAGCAGAGAGCTGATGAATGAGGGTGGTAGAAAATCGTGTTTTTAGCAATCTATGTGAGAGAGCTATGTTTAGCTGTAGGCGTGTCACGGGCCGAAATATTTTATGAATGCATCAAGGGTGGATCAAAAAGCTTGAATGGGTGGGTGCCTTTGCCCTTGTGTAAAAATTTACGGCGGAGTAATTAATCCTGCATATGGATATTTAATTAATACTTAATACTGCATTATAATTAATACTGCGGTCGACAAACTTGAGCAGATAACTTTATCAAGAGAGTTCCTACTTTTATTACTGTTATGATTTACTATTTGTTGTATGTACGAACTCTATAGGATGTGGGATCTATTAGCGCTCGCAGCAAATTTCACAGTACACGAACAAACCAGGTTCGATCCCCGCGGGGGCACCAATGAAATTGTTAATTACAATTTTAAGTGCTGATTTACCACGTGCTCGGCAATGAAGAAAAACATCGTGAGGAAACCTGCATGTGTGAGAAATAAGAAAAAAAATATATCGAAGACATGTAAAGTTCGCCAACACGCATTTGGGTAGCGTGGCGGACACTACCTTATCCTAAAACCCTCACAGAAATGAGCGGCGGCTTGTGTGCAGGAGTGGGACGTATATGGTAACTGTAACGAACTCTATTCCATAAATACCGAAATTCAAAACACCAAAATCAAAATTTAAGAGATATCAAAATACATTTTGGATTTGCATTACTTGTGATGATTTTATTAAAAGGAATTGTATTTAATATTGTTGTTTTTGTTACATAAGGAAAACAAGCTCGAAAAAAGTCCTTGGCATAATTAGGATAGTTTCTATCATCATCCAAACGATAAATATTAAATCTGCGCGTAATTACTTGTATCAATAGCTACAACCCACTGCACTTCAAGACAAAAAGGATTTTGTTATAAATGAAATACGCAAATGTTCTAATTTTTTGTATTGAAAATAGTAAGTAACAAATATAATACATAATGTTTCCGTAATATACGAAAACATATTCGTAACGTTCTATGCTTATAATAATTATATGAATATAGCGCCATAGCTATTTACTTTAATCGATGTTTAGAGTATATTAATTTGGTAAACATTAGTTAACATTAGTGTCATGTTCTTTATAGTATCCCAAAGATAAAGTATGATAAATTAAGATAAAATATAATGAGATTAGAGCAATATAATATCTAAAACAAGTATCTACATATTTGTTAAATTTGTACACAATTTGTAGAATACATACTGGGTTTTTTTTATGGAACCGGATAGAGACTGCAATTAACATAATACATATATAGTATATCACTCTTAAATTAATCTATACTGAAAAGTGAAAAATTTTTGCCATATATTATGTCTAAAGGAACTGTAATTTACTTATCTATTAAGTGCTAGTGCTACGGTTACCATTCTAAACTTTACAAAATATACGGTATACAATCCAAGTCAGTCTTCTACGTACGCATGAGCGTGTAGCAACGCATCTTCACTCTTTTTGTACCTACCTATATCACATTCTACCTTTAGGTCAACGGAGCTTTCTGCTCCCTGCCATAAAACATATACCACGCCCAATTACGTTCGTTCTTAACAAACGTTAACAGCCATTTTGCATTTGTTTGTTGGCGTTAAGATTCCGTAACCTGCGTGACCCGCCCGTCAGTTTTTTCTCAATTTCCTCCAGACTTTTGCCGCGCGTTTCAGGTACGCAGAATATAACAAAGAAGAGCCCAACAAGGCATATCACAGAAAATAACCACACGGTGCCGTGCATGTGAATAGCTTCCGTAATGTTAAGGAATGTTTTGGTAACAATAAATGTGCAGGTCCAGTTGAAACCTGTTGCCAGCGACGCCGCAGTCCCGCGGATTTTTGATGGCAAAATTTCTCCAAGCATCAACCAGGGTATGGGTCCAAAACCGATAGAGAAGCCCAGTACGTATATCATAAGGCAAGCAAGCGGCAACCACCCGTAAGCACTGACATCTACGCCGACTTTCTGAACGTAGTAATAGGCACCCAAAGTAACTAAAGTCACAATCATGGCCACGGAAGAAATGTATAATAACATTTTTCTTCCAAGTCTGTCAATAAGTACTGTTGCAATGAAAGTGGACACAAAATTGACCACTCCGATGATGACAGAGGATACGTTTTCATCAATAGTGCTGCCTGCTGATTTGAAAATGGCGGATGCGTAGAAAATAACTGCATTGATACCACTTAATTGTTGGAAAAACATTAGTCCCAGTGAGATGAGAACTGCTGGTATATATTTCTTCGTAAACAGTTGTCTGAAACGATTACCGCCGACAAGATCAGATTCAGCTTGAGATAGTGTAAGTTCACGCATCTCCTTTTCAATATTGCCGTTTTTACCTCTCAGCCATTGTAGAGCTTTACGGGCGTCGTCGGCGCGTCCTTTTGTAACGTACCAGCGTGGTGTCTCCGGCGTCATAATCATTAGCAAGAAAAATGGAACTGAAAGTGCTGCTCCACAGAATGCCAAGTTTGACCAATCAATGTATGCACCAATAAGGAATGCTAGCAGTATTCCTGTATTACCAAATGCAGTTGGGAGTAGACCAAGAGCACCACGAACTTCTGGCTGAATTGTTTCTCCAAGATATACGGGATAAGCGAGAGTTCCAATTCCAACACATAAACCGCAAAAAACACGCCCGGCCAACACCATACCGACTCCATTGGCATTTGCAATTAACATCCATCCTATGAAAAACGGTATTGCGGTGCCCATTATAGTAACCTTTCTTCCAATTGATTCGATGAGCGGACCACCCAAAACACCGCCCGCCAATGCGGCCAAAGGCATTATACCACCAATCCAACTATTCTGAAAAAAGAAAAATAAACTAATTAATATTCCTTATAATACTGATATATATATATTAAGCCAAGAGTAATGAAAACTTTAGTATTCGTTATCTCTTTTAAAGAAACGATACAGTAAACATAAGAAGTAAGAACACAGTATAAACTTAGGTATTTTATTTCAATATCAATCCTTATGAAACCTAAAAATTTTCTAATTTAGAAAATTTTTTGGTTGTCATATACGAATAAAATGATTTGAAAGATCCAAATGATGATCAGAGTTCACAAATTACATATTTACCTCCTCTTTTCCTATAGTGAGAGTTGCGTTCATACTCGGTAGAGCTGGGGACGTGTAGCCAGAAGAAAAACCGACTATCATGGATCCCATAGATACTGCAAATGCCGCAAATATCTGAAACAATATAATGCCCAATTAAAAACTTGATAAATGGACCCTCATTGAATTAGGGTGCGGAATACTTTTACTAAACGCAAAGCTCAGGGAACCTGCTCGCAATCTGCCACCATACTGAACTCTTTAATTTTTAAACCTAACTCAATAGTTATAAATAATCAAAGGGAAATAATAAAAACATCTTCAATTGCGCAGTCTTCTCTCGAACATGTCAACTGGACGTAGTTACGGAAAATGTACTTGAAAAGCTCTGAAGTTTACAGGGCGGTACGGCCCTATATGTACCTTACTGCGCCTGTTGATTTATCCATAAATATGGATTTTCTCTTTAACCCCAAAGTACGTAATATAAGAACTGCGACAAACGCAGTTTCTATTTTGAACTTCATATTTGTTATTGTTTACGTAATACTCTAGGACTTTCCTATTGCAGCTACAAGAATATTAGTATACCTATAGTACTTATTTTATTGTAATGAAATAAATCCTTTAATAACTTGATTTTCGAAGTTTAGATTATTAGTGACGGATGTAACACAAAATTCGTCGAAATTTGAGTTAATTTAATATAATTATAAAAATAAATATAAATTTAATGAATTTAAAATAAACATTATTATACCTATTGTATACGACATAAAACATGGATATAATATTACGAAAGGAATTCATCGCGAAGTAAAATTTAAACCTTAGAAACAAAAAGCAATTAATCACGGTTTATTACTGCGTTATCAACTTGTCACCAAGTATTTGATTTTACGAAAAATTAAATAAAAATTATGTGTAATTTTATTCCACGAATGTAAATTAATATTATATTGGTTTGAATTTAAAATTACACTTAATTCCATTTATCGAATTGATACCCGTGGGTCTTAATTGCGAGCTCTAAACAACTATTGAGATATATTCTAAACAATCCTTACCTGTGTCAAGAGAAACAGGCGCTTCTTGTCTGGAGTATCATATGGTTGGCGATCTCCGTTGATTGTATAATCAGTTTTAACTTTATTGCTATCGGTGCTTAATTGTTTTACGAATGGCACAGAATTACGCAGATTCTCATCTTTTGCGCTCTTGATTTCCATTTCCATTTTATATTTGAACTCGTTTCCTAAACTGATCTGACGCAATTGTTGGAAATGGCGTCGGGTTTTTTCAAAGGAATCTTGCTCGTCTTCGCTACTACTCTCCGTGGAAACGTTTTCAGGGATCGCTGCGTAATTCGGCACAAGGGTTCCCTGAGAGCCACAAGAAGTGGCTAACGAGGTGCAGGTTGTTGAGGCGGACAAAGTTGCTCGTGATGGAACCCTAGCGTATTTAGGTCCTCTGGTCCGGTACAGGCGTTCCTCGTCGCCTTGCCCGCGGCGGGTTTGTTCGCTCCCTCCCTGTGAAGAAGCAAAGTAAAGGTTAAAATAACGCTTTGAAAATAACAGGGAACAGGGAACAACCATATTACACGATATTTACCCTAAATCGCGAGACTCTAAAGCTATTGGATTTATCGTGTCCACTAAACGGTCAATACTGATGTTAACATCCGCAAACATACTCCATTTATTGAATTTACTATCTTATGTGCGTAAGCCAGTCGTATGACGATAAGAGTTATGAACTGAGTCTGAGGTCAGACTAGAGAAAACATTTGTTTGTATTGACCGCAGTCCACTTAGTAGTAGCATGCACACGATAACCTAATGATACATAGTGTCCACCCTGACCTGATCGCCACGTAAATTCCTGGCACAGACATCACACAGGATAATGTTTTTGAGTATTACTTGTCACCAGAGCTTTGATAAATCAAATACATGAGCACTCTTCAGAACGAACAGTCCACGAATAACGAACAAGTGTCAGACTATTGTTTATATCGATCATTGATATCATCACACCATCGGACGACTGTCCGACTATAATGATGTTTATGAAACATAAAATATAAACTCTTCAGTTCGCCGTATCTGTAGTAATTGACTTTCCAAAGGCTTTACAATTACGAATTTCGGTAATAGTCATTGCTTGATCACATATGTATCTCAAAAGATATAATATTATTGAGCACGTGGGTATCAATTTACCTCAAAAGCATGTCTAAATGTATAATAGTTAATAATACTTTCGTAAATTTTATATTGACTTTTATTCATTTCACTCTAAAATTTTACTGAAAATATTTGTTCGAACGCAGCTATGTATTTTTGACAACTGTTGTTTAATTGTGACAGTGTCAACAAAATTTTTGAATTTTACTAAACTGTCTCATTATGTCGTTTTGATAAGCTCACGTGGTCTACATTAGAACAGATATAATTTGTCCAAGTAATAGGTACCTTTACTTGGACAAATTATATCTGTTCTATCTATTTCCTGTTCTTATATTTGGTTTCCACACAGATACATGCTTGCTGAGCAAGTTTTATCGAGCATGGCTATTTACTTGAGAGACTATAAGACACTTGACGTTTACGCCCTCAATTATGCTCTATGATTTAGCTCAGATGCATCACAAGGTATGGAGCCAATGGTCGACTTATTTAAATTAAAGTAATTTTAAGTAAATATAAAGTACACGTAAGCTAGAATGCTTTCTTTCGGAATCTATTAACTAGCTCAATTGGGTGGTAGCAGGCGCAAAGATTGTGTCGATTTGAATCGTGTAGGATTTGCGTTCTGCTCGAAGGCATGCAAGCGCAATGAAACTTAAGCCTTTGTTTGGTCTACACTCGGTCGAAACTCGCTTGAATAAACGTAAAATCGTCGAACAAATTTGTACGTGGAGATCCACCGTTATATTATCTCAATCTCTTGTGATCTTTTACATTATCGTGTCGTACACCACATGCCACGTGCTTTATACTCAATGATTTCTAGACCCAGTTTGTGCAGCTTTAATAGCACTTCTTCATTTTTGTAGTATCATGTAACAAAAAAGCTAGTCATCGTCTATTATGTACACACTACTACTTACACATATTTCTTGGAATTGTTATATTTGCTTGTTTATAAAATTATTGACATGATAATTATGCATAATGCAATTAATGATACACAAATAGTGTACATTTTGTTTACCCGTGACGGTTACGACATCTAAAATATTTTCTTAAAATTTAACTATTTTAAACCAGTCTATAAGTTCTTCTCTTTTCATTTTCGTGATATCTGATTGATTTATTGTATAGTTACTAAAATTCTCGGGATTTCATGTATTTTGTGCAAATGAATGGTTCAAACATATTTTTTAATGTCTTAATATTCTTTAATGTTTTTAAAACTTCATTGGCATCATGTAAGCCTCATATTGTGATTAACCGCGACACCGCGAAAGTGAAACCACCACAACGTTGTGATGTTCGTAAAACTGGCCTATGAGAAATACCAGAATAATAATAGTTATCAAAAAAAAGTTAATAATATTATCAGAACTTTCTACAATTAGAATATGCAGATCGATGACATTACAGAAAAGTGGCAAAATCGCCAAACTCGTCCAATTTACTACATACATGCAATAATAGACCGTTTATAGGTTAAAGGAGATCACTGAAGATATTCCTTCGAAAATGTAGACATATGTTATTCCTAGATTAAATGCACTGCCTAGATTTTCAATCATTTTTCCCTCTATTAGTCTGCTCAGGAGTCGAGGTATTCAGACAGGTGGATGGCTAGTCCTTACGTGCCGCCATCACTCTCAAGGGTTGACAAAATCGCTAACGTAAACAAAATCTTCAATTGAGTAATTGTTTAATTGTTATTAATAAGTAATATTACAAGTTACCATTATTTTATTTCAAGTTTGTTATTGTAACGAACATTTAAAAGTTAACCACTGTCAACAAGCACAAACTTGGCTTCAAACTTAAATACGGTTCTGATCTCTTTATAGAATTGAATAAAATATAATCATTTTTGTTGAATATAGATTACATGTAATTCTTATTGAACGACATTTTTTACTTATATCACTGGTTCGAAAAAAAACCTCAGTTCTGGAAAGAACCAGCAAGAAACCCAGTGGGACTTTAGTAAAGTCTAGTAAATAAATTTATGATAAATCTCATTTGCTTCTGCTAATCGTGGAAGCTTGATAATTACTAATACACAATTATATTACAGTTACTGTAAACTACGTAGTTACTATGTAGCTTTAGGAACTCCTTATAAATAAAACATACGTTAAACAACTAGTGACATCTATCCCGTAAATGCTAAACTGTTCATGATTGTAGACGACGCAACTTGTTAAATTTATTTTGTGTGAAAGTTTATAAATTTGTGGGTTAGATGGCACTACGAGGCAAAAAGGCATTTCTGATATATTATGAAAGAATTTACATTTTCCAGTTTCCTTTACATTTTCTACCATAATATGCAACAATTCCACGTAATGAATGTAAATTTTACGGAATGAAAATTTTGTTTGATCAGTATTGGCTAAATATAGATAGAACAAATAGCGGCGCGCATAAAATGAAGGTAACAATTAATTGCATAGGAGGTACCTAAGCAGTAGCAAAATTTGCAATCTTGCCGACCTTGTACAGCCTTGCTTGAACGCATCGCTGAAATATATTCATAGTTCGCCACTTTTATTGAGTTACAAATTTTAACTGCTTGATAACTTAAAGAAATATAAACATAAGCATGTGGTAAGAACTAAAACTGATAGTGGTTGCCGAGCAACAGACAGCATCGACCGCCTGTGCCGGTCGCTTTACGTAGTCCATCGCGTGCCTTCCAGAAAAAACCGAGTTTAAATAAAGCCATAAAACTGAGTTTTTTAAAATACCATGTTATATTTCATAATTTTAAAAATGACAATAAAATTAAAAAATATGCTATGGCAATTTGTTCTGAATACTATATTTTAATGCAGAACACTAAGCATAGCGTTCAAACTTACCATTTCAGTGGAGAGCTGCTTCAGATATCCCATGATTTTCCCCATCGCGTTGGGGTTATCCTTATTGAAGCTCATCTTGACCACAATACAATAAACTGAAATGCAGAAGTCTTAAAAATATCAGGGAACGCCAAAGTGATAATGTCTATAAAATATAACACTTGATGCAACAGTTTCTTTTCTTAAATATAAAAGTTCTATATAATCCAGATTCGCGAGAAATCACTTAGGTATTAACTGTACACATCACTCGGCCGTGTTAACTGGAGGATGTGTAGCTTCAGGTTATTCGCGGCCGGAAAGCGAACGTACACAACAGTCGCGATATGACACAGTTTATTTTATCGCCCAATTCTAAGTAAATGCAAACTTGTTCGTTTTCATTCAGATATTTATTTCGCGCCGCTATCCTGCAAGGCACAACATTCAAGAATTCTTCAGGCTTGCTCAACACACGAAAATGTTGGCAGCGCGTATCTATTTCTTCAGAGCTCGAGTTATCTATTGAAACTTGCAGATGGCAGCGCAGTGTTTTATAGGAAGGTTAGCAGCCGTCGCCGTCGATGCTCCGCCCGCGCACCCTCCACTCTCCCCTTGCGTGAACGTATTACATCGCTGTGAGTGTGTGGATATGTTTATGTGTGCGATCACTCACACTTAAACAAAACGGCTGTATGTTCACCTGAACATGAATCGAATATTTGCTTAAAATGTTAGAATCAGATTTATACTATAGACTTCCATTTACTGCAAAAACACCTTTTAATAAAAAAAGCTTTTTAATATTAATCACAATTATGCAAACGTTACAATCAATAAATTAGTATTTAAAATATTTATTGTAAAAAATTTTTTTTAGTTTCCCTATATTTCCCTTTAGTTTTTATTTGGCCAGTGTCACGCGTACAATATATCGGTCATAATATCTTGCCTACAACTTTACTTTCTTAGTCCCAAAGTCTTATAAAAAAGTTTAATGTTTGCTTAACTATAAAATCGTATTACGCTGGCTGAATAGTTCGCCTGAAAAAAGATTTGGTCATTGCTATGTTATGAGTTAGGCCTATCGATCGAATCTCTAATTGCTAACCTTGAACTGGACGTTGTAGGGGGTTGATAAGGGAAGGCAACAGTATTGATTTATTTTGGAAAACAGAACACCATTGCAACCAAGCATTGAATACAGTGAAGTGAACTTTAAAATTAATGAACCAATTGTTAGAAATTTACTGCATAATGCACGTACGCAATAATTCCATGGACTCGCAAGTCCTCCCTCGTAAAATCAATACAAGGACATCGTGATGGAGCGAAAATATCTGGTTAATAAATCGAATCAGACTTGCCGGCGTGAGTAGTGTAATTTTAATAATAATACTTGCACGTCATTTCGTTTTGTGGTGTAGAATGTAGATATGCTTGTGTTGGAATGTAGGCGGAGTGCATACGTCACGCCGGCGCCCGCGTGGTCTGCAAAATCCGCGCTACGACGACGGTTCCATTAAGCGTATTGTGGTATATGCTTTTCGTTTAAAGCCGGCCAGTATTGTTGACACGAGCAATAAGCGTCGTCCGCCAATCAAGTAGCTGTATTACTCTTGTTAGAATATTTTGTTGTAAAGACGTGTAAAACTAAACATATTTCGCTATTATTACATTACATAATTTACATAAAGTCTCACGCCTGTCACCTGACAGAGACTAGAGATTTAGGGTTTAAGCATTTGGCCACTAAGCTGACACACCTCTCTCGCTTATTTTACATCCATTTACATATTCTACGCGTACCTAAACATGCTCTTCGGTTAAGCGTATCCACTCCTAATTTGGTCCATCTTTAATATACATCGTTGAATTAAGGCTGTACAGCTAGGCGGCATGTATAATAGTAGTATAACGGTGAAATTTTAGTCAATCGACTGCAGATATTCTTCTGATTGGCAATGTCATATTCTCTGAGACGACGAGCAGGGGGTCGTTCGGATTATAGAGGCGTTCGGATTATTGGGGGTTCGGATTATCGAAGCTCTACTGTACCTGGTCCCATGTTCGCCTGGGACTGATAGGTCGCATGTGTATGTGAGACATATCAAAAAATGTGCACACTGTGCTACTTGCCTAGCATGTCGTAAAAGACGACTAATGTAATGTTGGGTTTGTGATTGTGTAGGCGAGGGGCTAGCTAGCTATCAATTTTTTCCTAATTTTTCATGTACAGTATATACTCCTTTTTTGACTAAAGGTTTTTCGAGTTGTTCGCTGCTCTGGATTCTGCCTAGTAATTATGATCATGGGACGCCTGTTGTAGAGGGTACGATTTTATCCGTCACTAAACAAGTAGGTTTTAAATACTCTAATTAATATGCTTGTACATAAAAACTTTGTTACCAAAATAAAGTCTCCAATTAATACCAAGACTATTTTTTTAAATAAACATTTAATTGCTTGCAAATGAAATATCGATTATCAAATATGTTTTTTGGAATTAAAATAGAAGGTTTACCTATAATTTTATCACATAAAACACTATAAAATTGTGAATGTAAATATTTGATTAGATGTCAAATTGTAGTCCTGAGATTAAACTTATGAAATAGATAACTTAAAAATATCTTTTTAGAAGTAGATATATTATTTACGGCTAAAGAGTGTTGTTAGAACTATGTTTAGATGGTTAGAACTAGTTGCAGCCAATGGCGGGCCCATTACGGTTAGCTAAACTCGGCCGGGTGGCTGGCACCTTACCCTACTGTCGCTTATATTGCTGGATGTATAT
>DWHP01007170.1:0-11073 GCA_018247895.1 Parnassius honrathi
ATATATATGCATTTACATACAATATTATATCATAATCTTTGAGAATGCCTTTAGGCATTAAGTCCGTCCTTTGTATCCTTTATTTTCAAAGGGGATGCAATAAAGTTTTTAAAATAAAAATAATCCTTGACAGTTTTTGACATCATATTTTAGGTTAGATTTGGCTTTTTTATAGCAACAGGGTGACAAACGACCACAGTTCTTTTTTTTAATTTTTTTTATCATTGGGAGATTCTCATAGATACCTTCTGCTACAGGGGAAACAAAAGGTTGTGCCACAAACAAAAGGACTCTTACCGGCCAAAACCCCACGGCGGGTCCTGGGATCTCCGTTTACAACGCAATTGAGGCTCCTCTCTCGCTTTGCTTTACTAACACCCTTGCTGTGCTATTACGGTGCTCGAGACCACTTTTGAGTCACTGTCTTCCTCAGGTGTTACATTACTAGAATACGGGCGATCGGGGCGGGTAACCCTCGAGGTTCCGTTTCCGATAGGTGAACACCATCATCATGGGGAGGGCCGTGACGAACGCCTTGACGACGTCGAGTGGGGTCTATCCTCTCCCGCCATCGCTCAGCAGCCTCTTTCTGGACCTTAATGGATTCACAGGAGGCGCCTGCGGGCCCCCACGCCGAGTCTATGCTCAGAATCGTGTACGCGACTACTGGCAGGGGGGTTCTGACCGATCCGGCTTACTGGTACCGTTTCCTCCCATCCCATACTTAACATGTTGCCAGCGTATGGGATGCGGAGTCCTTTTCCTGCCCACCCCCGGTTGATATAGTTCGCCGTCGCTTCGCGTCATATCTTTCACAAATAATCACCGAAGTACCGTGCCCGGTCATTATCTGTGTAGGTCTATAGGTGAGTCTTCCTGCTCGTCGATGCATCGCATAAAGCTCTGCAGAGATACGAGCGCGCCACGTTGCGAATGCGTTAAGCCGTTTCTGCCACTTAACTCCTTCGAACACCTTATCTGGCTCACTCCCACCGATCTGGCGGTGGAGACGTGTCCGGTCGTACACTCTCGCATCCATGCCCGCCAGTATGTCAAGAGGTGGAAAGCGAGCCAGTACCGTCGCTGCCTCAAAGGATATCTCCGCACAATTCCTCCGCAAATGTGGTATCCTCGCGCAATCCCTATGGCCATCCTCCGCTACACACTGTAGATTTAAGTTCTACAGCGTCGGATGGCCAGCTTTTTCGCCTTACCTTGGCGCCCCGTACAAGTCTATGGACCGTATCACTCCTGCATAGAAGCGATGCACTTCTTCTCTTGGTCCCCCTAGTTTGGATAACAGTCTATGCGTAACACCCGCTATCCTTTAAATCCGGGGATTAGGCGCTAAAAGTGTTCTTCGAAGCCCCATCGACTGTCCAGGTGAACGCCAAGGTACTTCAAGTACCACTCTGATTTCAGACCCACCCACGCGAATGCACGAGTCGGGTAATTTATGGAACCATAGGGCCTAGGTTTTGTGAGGCGCTATTTCTAATCCCAACTCATAGAACCCTGTTGTGGTAGGGGATAATCAGGATATAGCACTGTTTACTAATGATACTTCATTGATTTTTAAACTTAAACATCAATCATTTAAATATGACGAAGTGAATAATGCTATATCAAAATTAGTGCATTGGTTTCATGTTAATAATCTATATTTGAACTGCAATAAAACTAAATCTATAAAATTTTCAACACCAAATGTTAAAAATTTGAATACCAATGTGTTTTTAAATGGAAAGGAACTGCGCCCGGTTGATTACACGGTTTTTCTTGGTCTCACAAAGCTTTAGTGGGTCCCCCTATATAACAAAATTAGCTGGCAGACTAAGCTCTGCAGCTTATAGTGTAAATAAGTGGTAAAATTAAAAACTGTACAAGCTACTTCAATATAAATAAAATGAGAACATCATCATTGTATTCGAAGTCAATTCAATACTCATTACTCATAAACTACTGGTCAGATCTCGATCAAATTTTTATGGGACCACACGAGAAGCACCAGCTTTCAAATAAAAAAAATCGACGAAATCGGTTAACCTAGAAGAAAGCTCTGAGGTTAACACACATACAACAAAACATACAATCGAAATAAATACCTCCTCCTTTTTGAAGTGGGTGAAAAAGAAGAAGTCTTACTAGTGTCAAGACAGCTAGATTAGTTTATTTTAGTTATTTTCATAGCATTATGTCTTATTTGCTATGGGGAAATGTGGTTGATTTAGAAACTATTTTTGTTTTGCAGAAGAGGCCCATAAGAGCTATTTACAACCTAAAACCGAGAGTCTCTCGAAGAGAAATTTCTAGAAATAAGTATATAAAATTTGGCTTCTCAGTATATTTCATCCATTATAGCCTATAAGATTCCACTGCTGAACATTGGCCACTCTCGTAGATTGCCTCATGTGGGGAGGGTTTGCCAAAGTTGTCACGCTTGGCAAGCGGGCTGGCAACCGCGGTTTTTTATTATTTTGAGTTGTTATTAGGAAGATGCTGCTGGCCATCTCCTGTTTCATTTTCCTATGAGGCAATGCGCAATATTGACCTCCATTAGTTATTAGGAAGACGCTGCTGCTGATGCTATTTGTTACCCTCTGCCGCCCCTTATGACACCATCCGGACGACGTGAGGTGTGCATATACTTATACCGCCAATACACGGTTATAGTATGGTCAGTATATTTACGAATTTTTATTGTATGTTCATAAAAACAAAAGAGGTTTTAATAAAAAAGTTATGTACACTCTGTAAACACCAGAAACAAACACAAGCTAGTAATACCAGTTTCTCGACTCCCTTAGGTTAGTAATTCATAATACTTAATATATAAAATCGGGCAATGTATACAATATTACAATAAAGTTCCAGAAAATATACAAGGTATCCCTATTACCAAGTTTAAATATTTTATTAAACAAAAACTGCATAAAAAGGGTTACTGTAATATAAACGAAAAGATGTTTGATAATGGCACCTGGGAATGGGGTGATTGCTTCCAAGCTGTATCTTATGTACGTTTTGTAAGTAGTTTGTACAATTTGAAATTTTACTTTGCAAAAAAGTCCCGCTGTGTTTGTCTTTGGTTCTTCCTAAGACATACACAGGTTTTTTCCGAACCAGTGGTAAAAGTAAAAAATGACTGTCAGTAGGAATTCCTTGTAATCTATATAGAATAAAAATTATTGTATTTTGTTCTGAAGTGGTGAAGTGTTTTTGGAGTTACGATGGCTATCTGTACAGTACCATAGTACGAAACTTATCAAACTTGAGAGAGGTGTAAAACGATATATCCTCCAAACTTTTCGCCGCTGCATCGAAAGCTGATTCTTGAGATTGACATGGACAGAACTAATGTCAGGTATAACACCTATTCCGGTAGTTGTTGGGAACACTGCTTGAGGTTGTTGATGAGTGTAACTTGGGACAAAATGTTCGATTAGGTAAGTTCAACTTCGACCAGGATGTCATCCAGCAAACCTCACTTTTTGAAACATATCTTGTCCGATATATCTTAGCTTAGAACCTTACGACGAAAGTATACAGTATATATACTAGTGTGTGTCCGCCAAGTGCTGCCTGAAGCTAAGTTACGCAGCCAGTGATGGTGAGGGCAATGCTCGGATTTTCTCTGCATTTTAGAAACTGAGTATATCCAAGTGATTTTGTTGTAGGCTGTAGTGTGAGTAGTGTAGTGAACATCTATGACCTGCATCATAATAGTCAGGATCTTAGATCACGGCTATGCGGACCAAGTTGATTATGTAGTTACGGGTGTTAGAGAATATACCTTGAGGTGGCGACAAGTGATCAACCACATCATGTCTTTACGTGGGTATTTTATCAAACACGACTCAGGGAAAGTTTCTATCAAATGTATACTTAATAAGGTCAGAAAATTTAACTAAGAGATCTTGAAAATCACAGCCACTAATGACAATGAAATACTTCAAAAAATTCAGTCCTAAAATATTTAAACCACTGTGAAAAATCTACCCGTGTAGTGGCAGTGTAAGAATATCCACTACCACATATCATCCCGTGGATATCGTAAGAGGCGATAAAGGGAAACAAATCAGGAGATGGGCTGCAGTGCCTTCTCTAATAACAACTAAAATAAAAACTGTGTCAACCCGCTTGCCAAGCGTGGCAACTATGGCAAATACTTCCCCTTTGAGGCAATTTATGGGGGAAGCCTTTGGACTGTCAATTTATTTTTGCAACCTTTGTGCTTTGTGGCGGTTAAGACAAATCCTGCCGATTAAAGGAAGCAACTATTTGGTACTTGTAGAGTACTATATACTCCATTGTAGTAATAATGCAGTAATAATGTAGTAAGTGATTTTTCTAAACCGTTTTTCAAAGTTTTATACTATTTATTCACAGGAATTATCCGTGAAGTCGAAAGTGACAGTGCAGAGAGTGATTACTCGGATGGAAGTAGTGATGATTTTGTACCTGAAAAGAGTGATGACGAGGTATAATTTCGCTTTTTTTTATTATTGATAAGTTGCCTATGATTATGTCTATCTCTCTTGTGTTCCATTATCGTCAAAGGCAACATCTGTTTTTTATTGTTGTAATTGACTCCTGCCTGGCGTTTTCTGAAAGATAGGAACCCCTTTGTCGTATCTCCTCAGTTTCAAGGCACTCTCCCTGTTGCCTCAGCCAGTATAAGAATCCTCGGCGTCGACATATCGAGTGGCGTGCAATTTCGTGGTCACTTGGAAGAGAAGAGCAAATTAGCCTCTAAAAAACTTAGCGTGCTCAGCAGAGCGGGACAGTATTACATGCCGGCACACCGCTTGCAACTTTACAAGGCGCGGGTTCGGCCGCACTTTTCCGCAGGTTTCCCCAGTACCAGCTCCTTCCACTTGACCGCATCCAGCGCAGAGCAGCTCGAATCGTTGACGATCGAGTGATTTCCGATCGGCTCGATTCACTGGCGCTGCGAAGAGATGTAGCATCTCTTTGCGTATTTAATCGCGTCCATCACGGGGAGTGCTCTGAGAAATTGTTCGGATTAATCCCAGCCACCAAACTTCATGAACGCACTATGCGGCAAACCTCCCGATACCATCCACACCATCTGGATGCTTGGCGGTCCAACACTCTACGTTTCGCAAGGAGTTTTCTTCCGCGTCCGACCTCTGTGGAATAGTTTACCATCGGCGATTTTTTCGGACCGATACGACCTGGGGACCTTCAAGATAAGAGCTTACTCCTTTCTAAAGGGCCGGCAGCGCACCTACAATTGCCCGTTCGTCAATCAAAAGGGTGCTTGCATGTGAGATTAGCATTAAGCTCGTTTATTCTGAACATTTTTTTACATAATTATCTAATTTGTTAAAACCCTTTCATCATAAGAATCTACTTGTGCCTTGAGTTTATGCAAAGACAGGTCGATAATGTAGAATCTTCTTATCTATTGTTGTAAGGTCTTTGCTAAGTAGAGCTATAAATGTAATTACATCCGTATGTACTTAGAGCTCAGACATTCAGTGCCAATACTTATTGCTAATGTACTCGTTTCTTGCGTTACTATCGACAGTCGTAATTTGCTGTCAGTTAGATCAGCGGGGTTAGCGAAGATGACATTCTAAGATCGTCAAATTTATAGAAAACTGTAAATATGAAGGAAATCCGAACCTTTCGAAAGGCAAAAGGCGAGAACGAGCAAAGGCAAAAGGGTGATGGGTGTTACCTATGATCACCGCACTCTCGATCGCCTTCGTTCGCGTTTGTGATACTGTCCACATAACTAGCGGTCTTATACTATAGGATAGATACAGTGTGAATACTGGGTAGAGCCATACAGCGAACCGTCTAAATGGCGGAGATATTTTATTTTTTGTTTTTAAAAACTAAGTGTTTTACATACATAAATAACACAATGATAAAAATCTAGACCTAAAACACGTATAATTTGTAGGCCATACCTACAAATGCTATGCCACCCTAGTGAGTTGACAAAATAATTGCGAGTGCTGCATATTGTGGTTTAATAAATCCGTCATCAAATAGTTAATTCCTTATTATCTATTTATTTTAAATGATAGACTATGGTAAACCAATGGCTTATGACATCATTTTAAAGAAATAAATCATAAACGTAACATACATAAACCCTCACGCCTGTCACCCGCAAGGGTAGGCAGAGACTACAGACTTCCATTTGGCACGATCCGACCTGAGACTTACGTGCCTTTTTTTGACACATTCTGATTTTTCGTCCCGCTTGCACATCCCAAATTTTTCCATCAGTTTCTTTCATGATCCTTTCAATTAGTATCTTAGCATACAGTTTTCCCACAATGCTAAGGAGGCTGATACCACGGTAGTTTTTGCAGTCTTGCTGCGACCCTTTTCCCAGTTCCACCAGTCTTCCGCTACCCGCTTCAGTTCCTAGCATAAATTAAACAAGATGTACAGCGGGCCTGTCACCACTTCCTCTCCAGCCCTTAGCATTTCGAGTGAAACTCTATCATATCCGGCCGCTTTACCTGCTTTCATGCTTTTCATTGCTTTCATTATTTCATCTATACTTATCTCGCTCTCTCTTTCCTCTTCTTTCGGAGTTTCTATTTCATTTAGTTCACTCATAAACGCGCTTTCAAAATATTCATTTCATCTCTTTAAACTCAAAACTTCATCATTCAGAATATAGGCATTCTCGTCTCTTGAAACATTCATTATAGGCTGTTTTGAATGTCCCCTGGCAATTCTTATGATTTTCCAGAACATTTTAATATTTGCCTGTGAGTTATCCGATATTTTTCTATCATTATTATCCGTTCTTTCTTGCTTTTTCCTTTCAACTACTTCTTTTACTCTCTTATTTAGATGTCTAAAGACTGCCTTTTTCTTTCAATATCGTCATTCGTACCGCCAGAATTACCAGCCTATGTTGCTAGTAAATCTAGCCATGCTCTCTCTTCTTTACTTCGACTTCCATACGGACCTCATTACCCACCGTAACGTATTATTTTTCCTTTCATTCGTTCTCTTACTAACATCACATATTTCGGTAGCTGCATCCACTAAACCTTTCTTAACATTTTGTCCTAAATTCTCCAAGTCCGGCTCATTCTTACATAATTCATCCAAACCACTTATATTTTCATTCGGTCTACATTTGTATTTGTTTTTCTCTTCTTCATCTTGTAACTTTTCTATTCTAATACGCTGTAACGCACTGGTGGACACAGATGTCCGATGGCACCAACGTCTGAGTAGACCATTAATTCGGCATAAAAGCAAATTATGATCCGTCCCTACGTTGGACCCTCGGTAAACCCTTGTATCTACCGCTGTGTATCTTGTATCCTCATTCTTTCATCCACAATTATGAAATCTATCATGCTTCTATCATCACCTCTTTCCCAAGTATACGTGTGAATCCTCTTGTGACGAAAGAAAGTGTTCGTCACAAAAATATTCTTTCCATACATATGGTGAGGAGGCTTCCACCATTCTCATTTATACTTTCATCACCAAACGTTCCCAATATTCTTTCATAACCAAGTGTCTTCACTCCAAGCCTTCCATTAAAATCTCGTAACATAATAATATTTTCATTTCCCTTACATTTCATTAACATTATCCTTACCATTTACCAATTTCATTAACATTATCCTTACCATTTCCCAAAACTGCTTTCGGATATAAGTGGGTTTAGACATGTCTGGGGCGTAGCTAGCACAAACAACTTCTTTAAGCCCACTTTCATTCGAATCGATAGCAGTCTTGGGGTTACACTTTCATACTCTTTCACACATTCGCCCATTCTTTCTGAAAGGATGATACCTACTCCCTGGCATGCCCGCTCGATCTCGTCTACACCAGACCAGTATGCGGTATACATGCCATGTGTAGTGACATCCTTCCCCTTCCGTTTCGTCTCGTTTACACAACACATCTATTCCTCTGTCATACATCATATCGGATACTTCATCCATCTTATTATTCATTTCTCCACATACGTTTAGCGTGGGCTTCTGCAATCCACTTTTCGCCCCTCCGGGAGACAGAACGTGACGGGTGGTGAACCTCGTCGCCGGTTTTCCTTCCGGAGATTCTTCACATGCCCCATTAATTGGGCGCTGGAAACTCGGGGCCATTTCTTTTATTTGGTTCCTCATGGTGCGAAATATGGGGTAGTATATTTTACGCCGTTACCACGGCGAGGAGCCGAGTCTGTGCTTTTAGCTCGTCGTTCATTTAGCGACACCCGGGTGGCACGTGTAGGGTGGTGCTAGGATTAGGTGGTCGAAGTTTACGGACGCGAGCGATTTATCCCCTAATATGTTACAATTACCGTAACAGTCTATTAAAGCACACTGCTGAACATAGGCCTCTCCCTTTAAATTGCCACATAGGGGGATACTTGCCACGCTTGCTAAGTAGGTTGGCAACTGCAGTTTTTATTTCTGTCGTTATTAGTAGAGTTTTTCAAAACGGCTATAAATTAATAGCGCGCTACAGACTATAAACTGTACATTTCTAGCGCGCTGGTAAATGCGCTATGTTACAAGTATAGCGAACTATTTATAAGAATGCGTGTGGGAGGCCGGCAAACGCGTAGTTTTACAGCACACCAAATTCGCAGCACGTTACCTTACACGTCGATCGTTGGGTAGACCGCGTGCTATGTAAAAATATATATTATATCATAATAAGCTGCATTTTAGATTAAAATAAAAGTAAAGAAAAACCAATGAATCTTTCATACTTTTCAGGCTTAGGACTGTCTATAATCGATTTAAAAGTTATTTGAATATTAATATAAATTATTATAAATCAATTAAAGGCGTATTTAAAAGTTTATTGATTGTTTATACTAAAATCAATTATTTACATATAAACCATTATGTTTACACTTTTGTATCTTTTTGCGTCACACATCCACTTCCAACAGCGCGCACGCGACATCTAAGTGCCATTAAATGCTGCTGGAACTAGTTATGGCTAGATATAACGTCAAACTGCCATAGCGCTATACCGCCATGGCGGCTACTTACATAGCACGCGCTGTGCGCTATGGAAAGATAGCAGCGCGCTATAATATGGCGCAATGCGTTGTATTGGCCTCCATTGGTTATTAGGAAGACGCTGCTGCTAATGCTATTTTGTTACCCTCTGTCGCGCCTTATGACACCCACGGGGTGATATTGGGTGGCGGATATGCTTACACCGCCACTACGGTAATCAGTATGTAGTAAAACGTAATTAATGATGGGCTTATTAAAAAAGATAAAAAACTACTCATAACATAAGCAAGTTATTAATTGAACAAAAGCCATTGATTGCTAAGAAGTCATATATCGTGTATAATATTAGATAATATAACATTCTTCTGATTCTTAATTCTGCAACATCACCACCTACCGGGTCCAACTATACCCATAACCTTCGTAGAAGTGCATTTAATATCTTGACAAAGTATTACCGCAATCTAATTAACAGTATGGCAGTGCATAAAATACGAATAAACAAAAATGAATTTTTATATATTAGATGATTTATCTTTTGTCAACATTCATACGTTTGTAAAATTATGTTTCAGTCTGAATCACCTTCTGCATTGGAGAGTTCTGAAGAGAATGAAGGGGATGGCAGTGGCGAAGAAAATAAAAAAAATTGTTTAAACAAAAAGAAAGGACAATTTATAAAGAACGGGGATAATAAGATGAAACCAAAAGATTCTGAATATGTAGTCACTCCAGATAATTATTTCATGATGCATTCTAGTAAAAAGGTATGTTTAATTTTTTTATTTCTAATACTACATAATTCACCAAAATCGTAGAGAGCTTTAATACTGGACTGAACTTTGGCCTCTCCTTGAAGGGAGAATTGCTGTTATATCTACAATCGATGTCTAAATGCCTTTGACATTGTTTTCTTTACTATATTTTTATTAAAATAAAGGTCACACAGTCCACCTGAGGGAATGCTGTGATCCATAGACACCTACATTTGTATAATCGGTTAGAGTCAAAACGCGTTGTCAACCTACAGGAGAACTAAAATGGAACGCTATATTGCAGATTAAAAGATGTTTCTGGTAGTTTACACTCACCATATGAAATACTGCAGTATTTTGGTGCTATATAACTTTGTATTCTATGTGAGCATTGTCCTTCTCCGGCGGGCCGACGTATTTGTGTACAAATATATGTATTTTATAAATTATAATCAAGTATCATTTGTATAGACAATGCGTATTTTGTTTATTTATTATTACTATAATATATTGTATATTAGCAGGCAGGCAGGCAGATAGACAACTGATAATGCCTGTTTGTGTGTGCATTCTGTTTGCCCACTAATTACTCCTTTTGCGGTTCAAAAATGATAATCAAATCGATTTTTGAATTGGTTCACGTTTTAGTTTGAGACTACGTTCTCTGCCTCTGTGACTACATGGATACAAATGAAGTGCTTGTGAGGGTTGTTGTTTGAAAAGCTGGTAGAAATGTTCGAAAAAGAAAATGGTGACACACCGGCTGTATTTCAAGCCACTTTTGAAGGCGTTACTCAAAAACTATTACTACCTATTAGGTCTAAACCTACATACTTGTTATTTTGTATACCTAATAAGGACATCTTTTATACCTTGAATCTTATTTCTCGAGTTATTAAGGTCTGAGAAGTACCATTTTTATCATATACGGACACACTTATTTAACATCTAGGCCACTTCTAGATTACTTATAAGCTTTAAATTTGGCGTTAAGATAGATCATCTGAAAAAAAAATCTGAAAATTACGAATTATCGATTTTCGGTGTCTTGACAAAGTAACCAATAATCTTACATATTGTCGTTGTGCATGCTAAATCCGCTTTGTAAAAAACTCAGCTTTTCAGGGAACGACTCATAAAATTGGAAAACCAGGTAATGTAGAAAATTCGACTGAGTGCCAATATACTACGACATGTTTTTTTTGGATTTTTACGATTATACTCTAAGTGCTAGATTTTTTTTGTATAATCTGTGCACCTAGCTGATTAGTTTTGAGCCGTAAATATGCTCCAAGTGTTTTTTTTCTCATGATGAAATTATTTTT